>VUQK01043639.1:0-11231 GCA_015106715.1 Bujurquina vittata | reverse complement strand
AGAGGGGGGGGGGGGGGGGGGGGGGGGGGGGTCCAAGTTAGCCAACTTCTGCACCAGGATGTCAGGGCCAATAGTGTTAAACGCCCAAATATAATTGACGGACAGCATCCTGACCTGGTTCCTGAGCAGTCCAAGTGTTCCAGGGCTGTGTGGAGAGCAGTGGTGATGGCATCCTCCATGGAATGGTTTGCTCTGTAGGCAAGCAGGAGTGGCTCCAAGTCCTGGGGGAGGTGGGCTTTGAGGTGCTGGAGGACAAACGTTTCAAAACACTTCCTAACTACAGATGTCAGCGCCCCCAGTCAGTAGTTGTTTCTTTGGTACCAGGATAATGGTGGCTGCCTTTAGACAGCATGGGACTTCAGCCAGTTTCAAGGATGTGTTGAATATCCGGGCCAGTACTCCTGCCAACTGATCTGCACAGTCAGGGAGCACTGCACCCAGGTCCCTGTCTGGTCCAGCAGATTTCCATGGGTTAACAGTCTTAAATGTGCGGCTCACCAGGTGTTCCTGGATAATGAAAGGTCGGGGGCTGGCGGACTGGCAGGGCACCAGCCCCGGACCAGGGATGTGACTGGTCTGGATGACGAAGTGGGCAAAGAAGTGGTTGAGTTGATCTGCTTGCGAGGCATCTGCATTGACAGCTGGTGCTGAGTTGCTTTGTAGCTCTTCAGATGCTTGATTCCTTGTTCAACTCTGAGGTCATCCAGAGTTTTTGGTTATGATAGACCTCCATCCACTTATTCACAGTGTACAGTACTGTACAGTATCTGCTGTGGGATAACACAACATCTGTGTAAACAGCACACTAGACAATAATGACAACACCATTATATTTATTTTGGACATTAACCCCATGTCTTTGAACATGTGGGAGGAAACCCATGCAGACAACATGCAAACTCCACAAAGAGCGGAATCGAACCCAGGCCTTTCAGATGTTATTCTGAAATAATATTCTATATTATTCTGTGACGCAGCAGTGCTAACCATAGTGCTAACGGTGCTGCGTAAGTTTCCTCCGGGTACGCCGGTTTCCTCCCACATTTTGTAGCTTCAACTACTGCATACAACAGCAGTCTTTTCAAAAGTCCCATCAGAACGTTTTTTAAAGCTAAAGTTGTCCCTCAATGGACCAAGAGAAGCGGCTTGGTTGCACATCGTTGTTGTTTGCAGAGGCGTTGTTGTCGCTTGTGCATCAGATTTACAGGCGTGCTAGAACACGTGAACACAAAGGTTCCAGCTCCAGCTTCATGTTTTCAGACATCCCAGATTGATTGCAAAAACTCCCAAACATGGCAGACAGGCCAAAAATAAATACATTTTTAAAAACACATTATCAGAGTTAATAATCAGTGCTCCCTTTGCTGGGATCACTGGGTCCAGGCGTTCACAGTCACCTATGACCTAACCGCAGCCATTGGCCACCCGCAACACAAAAAACACAGCCAAAAACAATCTGCCAGTCCAGCAGCCAAAAGATGTCATTGGGTTTTATTGTGTGGGATCATGCAAAGTCAATCATTTGTTTGACTGCTGCTTATCACTTTTACCACATTCGTTAACATACTTGCACATAGACTTAACCATTGTTGGCTGGATATTAGTGAAGAACAGAGTGTGAGTTTGGATGGTAAGGTGGAGATTATTTAGCTATACAATGCATGTCTCTTAATGTTTTTACTTGTGTGTTATTACCGGTAACTATGTGTTAAATGTTAAACGGTCATTAACAGAGGTTGACTGAAAGGTTTTTTTTATTGTTAATTTACAAATAGTATGATGTCAGCAGTTTACTATAACTGTAGTTGGACCAGAAAAAATAAACATGTTTTTTTGTTTAAGTATTGTTGCCTGCTTAAATTTTTTTGTTTTTATTTCCCTCCTTTTCGCCACTAAAGCCCAAAGACCACATCGAGCAACATGTCAGGCAACTCATCTTTCTCGGACTTTGACTGCTTTATCTCAAATACTGGGATTTCCATGAACATTTCCTTCCTCGTCACCAAGATGATTGTTGTCCTCTTTCTCTCCATCCCCGTCCTCTATGTGGGTTACCAACAATGGCAGCAGCAGCGCTCCATGGCAACAACGAGTCACTCTGACGTCTTCACCTATAATGTGACTGCCATCCAAGTAATATTTGTTCTTGGGACCACTGTTACCTTGTGTGGTTTCTGTGCTAGTAACTTAGAGGTGGTTCTCGTGGGGATGTATGCTGTTAATTTTGCTTTTCCAGGAGATATCCTCTTTAACATTGTGACCTGTGTGGAGCACTACCTGGCTGTTGTTCACCCCGTCACCTATCTGGGGCTGAGACAGTCAGGTGGGGTCAGGATCAGAAACGTCTGCATTGGGTGTGTGTGGTTGATGTGCTTTGGATGGCTTGGTGTAGAAGCTCTGTACGGCCCTGCTGTTCCCTACGCTCCATATTTGTGTGTGACATTAGCCTCTTTAAATATTGTGGCTTTTTGTTGCCTTTCTGTTCTCTTTGTCCTAAATCGTCCGGGTCCAGGGGAAATGGGAGCAGACAGGAAGAAGATTGATCAGTCAAAGCAGAAAGCTTTCTACACCATCACAGCAATAATGGTCGTTCTGTTGGTGTCTTTTCTTGGAATGCTTGTTACAGCTGGTTTGAAGAACTCATATCTGCTGAGTAACACAGAGAAGTGTGTCGTTTTCTTGTCTGGAAACTGGTTTACTCTGCCCATCTGTCTGATTTTACCTCTTCTGTTTCTACACAGAAAAGGAAAACTTTCCTGTCACTTTTTAAGCAAAAAGTAGAAGAAAAGAAGAAAAAAAACTATATTGGATTTAGTAGAATTGTGTTAGACTTGTAGAGAGCGTGCTTCTCTAGGAAACAACTAATCCAGGACTCAGTTTGGATAAGGATGATTAGATGTTATTCCTCATTTAAAGAAAGGTTTTTATAATTTGTATGAAATCGAATCCCTTCAGCAGTTGGTGCTGTTGTTCCTAAATGCTGAGTTATGAAGTGGGAACTCTGAAATCTGTGTTACTTTGTTCACAAAAATTTGAATCAACCACCTTCAGTTAAAGGAGGGACAGTATGGAAAATAAACAAAAGCAGATGTAAATGTAATGATGTGGAATCAGCAGGTATTGAAGTCTAGGTATTGATCATCTCGTTATATGTTGATATTCCATTCCATGTCTACTTCTGTTTTTCATTCCATTCTTTTTCATGTTTATTTAATTTGTTTTATTTTATCAGGGTTCCTATGAAATCTTTCAATTACATTTCATGTGATTTTTGCACCTCTTGTTATTACAAAATATTCTGTATTATAATGATTTATTGCATCCAAACTTGAAGAAAATTGGTCTTACCTCTTTTGTCAAGCACAAAAATGCAGATTTTTAATGCAACATCCATGTACTGTTTTTATACTGAATCTGTATATACATCATAAGGAATAATGTGTCCAAAATGATAATCTTGTGCCTTTTATTTAAATATGGCCTGTATTCTACTTAAGGTGTGAAACATAAGTATACTTAGCAACAAACATACCATCTTGATGGCTGCAATCAGTCCTTAAATGTACCTCGTGGAGTTTTTGATCAGTAGTAACACTGCAGAGTGACTTTTATTGGCTATTTGGTTGTAATAACCCTCTATTTGCCTACTAAAACAACATAGGCACACCTGGCCAACCACAAATATTAAAATAAGAAGATTAGTTTATTTTATAAAACACATTTTTGTTTTAGCCATTTATAGACAGCAAAGAACACACATTATGGAGACAGTCAAATTCTCCAAATGCTTGGTTTGATTATTACTATTATTGTGATGTTGTTGCTCTTAAGACCCACTAATTCTTCAAATTAGGAACCGCTTATGAGTATGAGTATTAGTCACACACTAAATATGCATATTTTCAGGATTTAAGAGACGATAAACGTGAAATGAAGTTGCATAAAGTTTTTAATTAGATAGTTTTATTTTAAAATTTTTGAAACAAATGTAACAGAATTTACTGGAAATTCTGAAAGCAGAAACTTGTTATAGAGAAGTCTATAATTACTTATTTAAAATAAGAACTAAAATATTTGTTTGCACAGTAACGGTGTAACAAGGTCAGTCATTGCCTGACCAACATAAACTAATTAGCTTTGACTAGACTAATCTGATTGTGACCTTTGACTTCAATCTTTATTTGAAGGGCTAATTACAATCTCGGGGCACCGAGACACAATAGACACAGACAAGACTGGGCACCATGTAACTCGCTCTGTGTAACTAGGGAACATGGGGAAGCATAATAAACTATATACAAGCAGAACTCTGTTAATAAGACCAACCCGCTTTGGTAGCCTTGTGAAGAATGCTCTTGTTTACATCTCAGGGTTTGTCATTTGCCAAGTTTTGGAAAAGCCCTGTGTGCTGTGGTAGTTTAGTGACTGATGCTGTAGCCACAAGTCAGATTAACCCAGGAACATCGCTGCTGTTCCTTCGACTAACGTAACAGCAGGGTTGTTCCACAGCTAAATTAAAAAAAAAAAATCTAAAAAATAATTTTTACAGAAAAGGAATCACAGCTAGAAGAAGATCTTGCGATCAAAATGTAGAGGGAGAACTTTCGCAACTGGATCTGAGCAGCCACCTTTCCTGATATGAACCAGGTTTATCCAGAATGTAAGTAAAATTAACTATGTAAAATGTATTTATACTAGTTAAAAGCAAGCCTGTACAAATGATTCTTGAGTTGTTCTTTAAATGATTTAATAGAGTCCACAGATCTCAGCTGTGATAGTAGTGCATTTCAAAGTTTAGGAACTGTAACCTCGAAAGCGCAGTCTCCCTTAGTTTTTAGTCTAGAGCGTGGAACCACCAACAGATTTTGGTGGAAGACCTCAGCATTCTGTGCGTTACATATGTATGGCTGTAGGAGCTCGCTAATATGCAGGCATTTGATCATGCTGAGCTCTGAAAGTAATCACCAAGATCTTAAACTGGAATCTGAACCTTATGGGGAGGCAGTGCAAGGATGACAAGATAGGTGTCACAATGAGACCACTTAGGAGATCCATTAAGTAGCCTTGTAGGTGCATTTTGGATATACTGCAAAGATGATTTGTTGTACAACGAATTACAATAGTCCAATCGGGAGGACATAAAAGCATGAATAATAATTTCCAAATCAGGTTTGGACACCATTTGACTGAGGTGGGCAATATTTCATAAATGAAAAAAGCAGGATTGCAAAAGGCTGTTGACATGTATTTCAAAGCTAAGAGCTTGGTCAAATGTAACACCTAGGTTTCAGACCTTTGGCTGAACCATTGATGATAAAAAACCAGGATTATTTAAAACAGTGGGAACAAAGCTATCAGGTGCACAAACAAGAATGTCAGTTTTGCAGTAATAAGTGAAAGGTAGTTTGCAGCCATCCGGTTCTTTACAGCCTCAACATAATTCTGAAGAATAGATAGCTTTTTAACATTCTGTGGAGAAAAGGAAATATACAGCTGAATACCATCAGCAAAACAATGATACGAGACCTCTTTAAACGTAAATGTAGAGTAAACAAGCTAGGTCCCAAAACGGGGCACGCCACAGGACAAAGTAGAAGATGAGGATGCAAAACTATCAGCAGCCACTGAGAAGCTTCTGTCTGAGAGGTAAGAGTGAAGCCAATCTAAGGCTGACCCAGAGATGCCCACCCATGTTTTTAACCTGTCAATTAAAATGTTATGGTCTACTGTGTCAAATGCTGCTAAGTCCAGGAGAATAAGAACAGAGTATTCACCTGCATCTCTTTTCATTAAAATATCATTAGAGACTCTAAGAAGAGCAGTTTCAGTAGAGTGCAGGTTACGAAATCCAGACTGAAACTTATCGAGTATGTTATATTTAGCTAATATAACATTTAGCTGTCTGGCGACAACTTATTCTAATATTTCTAATATAAAACACAGCTTTGAAATTGGTCTAAAATTTTGAGGAACCGAAGAATCAACATTAGGCTTTTTTAATACGGGAGGAATAATAGCCTGTTTAAAATATCGGGGGACAGAGCCAATAACCAGTGACCTGTTAATCATAACTCCAGGCACCAGGAGATGTCAGGCTACCCACTGAGAAAGGTCAATATTTTCCAGCAATCCCCCGCTTCCAGAACAACTACAGTCTCACCTGGACTCCAGCTATACACCTCCTCTTTCTCCGCCTACGTCCACCGAAGCTCCGGCAGTGCTGACCAGCACCAGCCGCTTTGGTTAGCAGGGTAAATAGAGGTGAATAAGAGGCTGCACCAAGATGCAAAAAGGAGCATCATAATTCCCCATATAAGTAATCATACACCCAACGGGCTGCAGAAGCGTTGTAGAAGCATAACAACATCAAAATAAAAACAAAAGCAACAGGTGATTGACCAGCTGATCAAGCAGCTGATTGACCAGTGGCGACGGTGAGGCCAAACACAGGCACCATCTTGACCAGAATGCAGTTTGTGAAGTTTTGCCCAGTGAATTGTCAGAAGCCGATCAAGCATCCAATGCTTGATTTATTTGAGGGATGAAAATGCTAATGGGAAGGAAAACACAGACCATTCCTACCCACCACCACTGTGTACTTTGCAGGCTTGTAACTCAGAAAATATTCATAGTATTAAAAGTTGATTGCAAAATATAAAACTTAACAGTTAAATAGCAGTTCATAGTGTCTCTACATGTAACTCACACATGGACAGCCGGACTGAATCATCTCTTTCATGCTGACGATCTGCAGACTGGAGACCTCAGCCCCACTCTGAGAAACCCCACAGTCTCTGACAGCCGAACCTACACCTGCATCGTCCACAAGTTTGGACAAAATCAGAGCCGGATTCATGTTGAACTGAAGGTCAAAGGTCAGCGCTGTAGGTACACGTCAGTTTTCAGTTTACTGTATCTTGGACTGCATACTGAGAGAAGTTTAAACCTACACAGTGGACTCAAAACAATCACATGATGCAATGTCAAATGTTTGTCCATAACCAAGCATTACGTACCATAATGTGTTGCACTGAAGATGAGAGCATGAACAGAGCAGCAGGAAAAGCTCTTATAGAAAAATAATTAATTTTTCTTTAACTTTCAGTTTGCTTTAGTCGTCTTATATCCATCTTAGGAGAGAGAGGGACTGGGCCTCTTCTCTGGGCAGGTTGTGATTGACTCACTAATGAAGCCAGTGCTCTGTGAGCCACTACACACAAAGACTGGATGGCTGGCAGGCTACTGGGATGTCATAGATGATACACATTAATACCTGGTTCATACTGTGCAGGCAGCAGAACAGTAAACCTATTGTTCATGACCCCAGCATGGTCACTGAGGTGGTGAATGGGAGAGTGGCTTTGGAGAAGCAGCAGTTAGGTCAAAGGTCATTTTGGTGAGCGAAGTACTAGACCAGAGCCAGCTGTTCTAGCTCTAAATAAAGTTATTATAACTGATTACAGACTTTCATGAAATATGTGCCGGTCACTGATATAAGTAATGTGTTACTTAATTATTTTATTTTTCAGATGTTTGTTTTTTTCTCAGTTAAAATTATAATAATCTGTTGGGCTCTAATAAAGAAGTGCAGTAAATGTCAACAGTATGTTGGCTCAAACAGAACAGCAGAGCTGCATCTATGAGAGACACGGACAGAAAGATACCAAGAAGTTCTTCAGTTTCCCACAGCCAGCAAGCAGATGAATTAACTCAGTGGGTCCCAGTTGATGGAGCCGTACTATATTATACCAACCAGAAAGGACTGTGCAAATGTCATGAGCCCCCTTCAGGTCTTCATATTTTGCTTCCAAGGGGAAGGCCCTCCTTGTTATTTTTAAAGGGGTCTTGATTTCTCCAGGCTGTCTGAAGGTCCTTGAAAGTCTTGTTTTGAACACTGGCTGCTTGCTCATTCATTTTCAGTCCACCTACCTGACCATTTTCTTTTTGTTAAACCACTTTCCTCTGATATATGAATTATTCAAACATTTAAAAAAAGCATCAAACTTAAGGATGAACCAGTGTTGTCCATATGCACAACAGACAGTTTAGCAAAGACCCAACTTTAAATTGTATCTTTAGACACTTTATTATCACCAGTCACAAAAACGTATCACTTGCTTGGCACAGTAGAAGCTTTCATAGACGTTCTCACACTTGCTGATCAATAAAGTGATTGACAGCTGCTTCTTACCTTCTTTCTTGTTGCGTAATACATGTGTGATGCGCTGAGGCTGTATTAAATAATTTTGGAACCTAGTTCAGACTACGTGATTTTTTTTTAATTATTATTATATCTTGATGTGTGAAACCTTAGAAATTAAATAGAGTGAGCTTTCTTTTTCACACACCTGTACATTGAGAACATAAAAGCATTAAAGACAAACTGCTTTTAAGAAAAACAGAACTATCCCCCTATCCCCTTTACTGACTCACACATACGCTCTCACTGTTGAATACACAACACCCACATCTGCTGACTGCCCTGTAACACACACACAGTTATATTTCCTGTGTGCGTCTACAGTATATATAACATCACTATTTTTCAGTTCAGTGGTGTGTCTGCTCCCCCTGCAGGCTCATGGAGGAAATATAATGTAGAGCTGTTCCAATTATTTTGAATTTGGTGATGAATAAATTCCCAGAGTGATTGTCATGGTTACCTGTCATCCTGCCAGCTTTCTTCTTATTTTTGAAGATCACCTGACCACAGGTGACCTCAGCAGGACCAGAAGACAGAAATATGAGTTAAGTAACTGCTGCTCAGGTCAGACTCACCGACTGATCAGACTGCGATCTCGCAGAGTTTCATCATCACCCGATTCTCCATCTGAGCCTCAATCGCACAGTCAATTTATAAAAAATGCACAAAATCTGAATTATATTCTTGTATCACTTCTTCAGGCCTTGTAAGCCTGGGCAGAGGGAGGTCTGGGCTTCAGTGCAAAGGCTGCTGCCCCAAGAACCGACCAAAGATAAGCAGAAGAAAATGGATGAGTCAAACTGATTATCATCTCCACCCACTGACTCACACAGAGCCCCCTCCAGACTCAGACTGGCTTCATCCATGGTCCAACTTGCCTGTGTTACAGGGGCAATAAATTCAAGCTGTCCCACTCAGTCTGTGCTGGGAAAGGGATTTTAAATATAAGCACAGCTGTATTCAGTGTGAATGAAGGGGATAAACAAACTAGCAATTAACCTTCTCCAGCTGTTGAAATGTTCTAGCAAAACCTCTACTGAAGTAAATCAGACTGAACATGGTGTAGTGGCAATATCTGCTAGATAATCCGAGATGGTGCTTTCTTATGTTGTTGGTTTGATTCCGAGGGGATGGTATGAGGTCATTAAGATGCTTTGAGAAGTTTTCACGAATCTTTATGAGATTATGAAACCTAAAGCAGCAGGAGTCATCCAGATACTGAGGTAAACTGTCAGAGAGCTGCTCGTCTGCTGCAGCTGGACTAATCCAGCTTTGGGGGTGGTCGTGGCTCACGGAGTATAGCAGGTCACCTACCAGTCGGAAAGTTGGCAGTTTGATTCCTGGCTGCTCTGGAATGCATGCCAAGGTATCCTTGGGCAAGATCCTGAACTCCAAGTTGCTCTCTGATGCAACTTAGCTACAGATGAAACTGCTTTTATGAATGGGTGGATGTAAACGTGTTGTATAAGTGGTTTGAGTGCTCGGTTAGAATAGACAAACGCTCTATAAGAACTAGTTCAATTACCCGGGAAGGTAACTAAGACCAGCCTGAGTGTGTAATGCTCACATTCCATACATGTAAATTCCTCTTCATCTGCAATTTTAAAAAATATACTTTTATTTATTTGCAACATTTCCATATTTAAACTATGTCACACTGGGACTTTATAACATCTTTATGGCACAAAAAAGATCAGTACTGGAAGTGAGATACAGAAAATCATTTGAACTTCAGGTACACAATCATCAGGTAAAAAAACCATTAAGTTTTCAATTCTCATACAAATAGCAGATGCGCTATGTCAGACATCTGAATTTCCCTTTGGGATCAATAAAGATCATCTTTTTCTTATGTAAAACACTCAATAAAGAGCAGTTCTTTTAACTAATTTCAGCTCATACTGTCAGCTATACAAAGCAGAAAAATAATCAACACTCAGATGTTTGTCAAATGCTATGTACTAATTGCATTATTTCTGAAAAGCAAAATATTGGATTATAAAGAATAATAAACTGGCCAACATTACACCGCATTGCAATGCACTGTGTTTCTTCAGACCTTTGATTTCCTCATAGTGTTTTTGCCTGACATCCTTGAGTGTGTCATCATGTTTGTGACCTAAACTTTTAATTTTGCCATCATACTTTTGTTTCAGATCCTGTAGTGTGGAGTTGTGTTCCAACTTTAGATTTATTATTCTTACATTGTGTTCTTCATTTTGAGCAGTCAGTTTGTCTTCATTCTCTTGTTTTTGAGTTGAAAGTTTGTCTTCATGCTCTTGTTTTTGAGCATTTAGCTTGTCTTCATGTTCTTGTTTTTCAGCAGTCAGTTTGTCTTCATGCTCCTGTTTTTGAGCATTTAATTTGTCTTCATGCTCTTGTTTTTGAGCATTTAGTTTGTCTTCATGTTCTTGTTTTTGAGCATTTAGTTTGTCTACATGTTCTTGTTTCAGAGTTGAAAGTTTGTCTTCATGTTCTTGTTTTTGAGCATTTAGTTTGTCTTCATGTTCTTGTTTCAGAGTTGAAAGTTTGTCTTCATGTTCTTGTTTTTGAGCATTTAGTTTGTCTTCATGTTCTTGTTTTTGAGCATTTAGTTTGTCTTCATGCTCTTGTTTTTGAGCATTTAGTTTGTCTTCATGTTCTTGTTTTTTAGCATTTAGTTTGTCTTCATGATCTTGTTTTTGAGCATTTAGTTTGTCTTCATGTTCTTGTTTTTGAGCATTTAGTTTGTCTTCATGTTCTTGTTTTTGAGCATTTAGTTTGTCTTCATGCTCTTGTTTTTGAGCATTTAGTTTGTCTTCATGTTCTTGTTTCAGAGTTGAAAGTTTGTCTTCATGTTCTTGTTTCAGAGTTGAAAGTTTGTCTTCATGTTCTTGTTTTTGAGCATTTAGTTTGTCTTCATGTTCTTGTTTTTGAGCATTTAGTTTGTCTTCATGTTCTTGTTTTTGAGTATTTAGTTTGTCTTCATGTTCTTGTTTCAGAGTTGAAAGTTTGTCTTCATGTTCTTGTTTTTGAGCATTTAGTTTGT
>VUQK01043634.1:10718-21498 GCA_015106715.1 Bujurquina vittata | reverse complement strand
GGTGTCATTGTTGTGGTAGTTGTGGGTGCAGTTGTGGTTTGGGTGGTTGTGAGTGGAGTTGTGGTTGAGGTAGTTGTAGGTACAGTTGTGACTGGAGTGGTTGTAGTTGTTGTAGTTGTGGTTGGGGAGGTTGTAGGTGTGGTTGTTGTGGTAGTTGTGGGTGCAGTTGTGGTTGGGGTAGTTGTAGGTGCAGTTGTAGTTGGTGTAGTTGTGATTGGGGTAGTTGTGAGTAAAGTTGTGGATGGGGTAGTTGTAGGTACAGTTGTGGCTGGAGTGGTTGTAGTTGTAGTTGTGGTTGGGGTGGTTGAAGGTGTACTTGTGGGTGTAGTTGGAGTAGTTGTGGGTGTAGTTGTAGTTAGGGTAGTTGTAGGCACAGTTGTGGTTGGAGTGGTTGTTGGTGTAGTTGTTGTGGGTGCAGTTGTAGTGGTCGTGGTGGTTGGGATGGTGGTTGTGGGTGTAGTTGTGGTGTTGTTGTGGTGGTTGGGGTGGTGGTTGTGGGTGTAGTTGTGGTGGTTGGGATGGTGGTTGTGGGTGTAGTTGTGGTGGTTGGGATGGTGGTTGTGGGTGCAGTTGTTGTGGTAGTAGTGGTTGTCGGGGGAAGGGTTGGACAGATAAGTTGATCCTCTGATAATGACTGGATTTCCGTACCTTTTAAATGCTCTGGATAGTCACAAACCACAGGAAATGTGAGCTTGTCAGCATTTGCTCTCATCCAGCTGTGAAACTCTACCAGATTACAGTCACAGAGCCAAGGGTTGTTACTGAGGTCAAGCTTCCGGAGTTTTCCTAATGGCTCAAAAATATCTCCAGGAAGGGTCTGGAGGTTGTTGTGAGCAAGCTTGAGAGTGGTTAGTGATTTTAGCTTTTCAAACACATCCGCATCCAGCAACTCTATGATGTTGTTCTGTAGATTCAGTTCTGTGAGCTTTTCTGGGCCTTCAAAGTATTCAGCAGACACGGTGACAAATTTATTCTTCGACAGGTCCAGCTTCCTGACTTTCTTCAGACTGCTGAATATTCCTTTAGGGAGACTGGAGAGATTGTTTTGCTGGAAGCTTAATTCAGTTAATTTAGGCATTTCTCCAAAGAGCACTGGTGGCAGACGTCTTAGCCTGTTAGCCTTCAAGGTCAGTTCTTTAAGCTGAGGGAAGCCAACAAAATATCCCTCAGGTAATGTAGTTAGGAGATTATTGTTCAAAGTCAGTTTATTCAGTGTGCGTTTATGGGGAAACAGATTGGGTGGTAATTCTTCTATTTGGTTTCCATACAAGCCAATTTCCTTTAACTTTGGTAAATTCTCAAATATGTCTTCAGGAATGGTGGTCAGCTGATTCTCATAAAGCCGAAATATCTCCAGTTTATTTAGGTTTGAGAACCAGTGAGTTGACACAGCAGTGAGGTTGTTTTTGCCTAAATGTAGCAGCAAAAGGTTGTCAAGACCATCAAATGTCTCATCTTCAATCAAATGAATCTCATTCAGATGTAACAGGAGCTGTTTTAAATTGCTAAGACCTTCAAACAACCCTTTCTCAAGTTTTTGGAGCTTGTTAGACTTGAGTACAAGATGGTCCATGTTGCTGAGGTCATTAAAGACTCCCACTGGGAGTGATGTTAATTTGCTGCTGGAGATCTCAACATTTTTCAGGTTTGTCAATCCCTCAAAAGCTCCCAGCTCAATGGTTGATATGTTGCTGTTTATGAACTCCACCTTTTCAAGCTGTGGGTTTTCCGCAAAGGCTCCTTTTGGGATTGTTGTAATGAGGCTATTCAAAAAAAAGACTTCTGTCACAACGGGTCTCAGAGAGCGTGGGATTTCTGTAGCTGCGCTAAAAACTGCCTGGTTCTCTTTGGGGCAGTCTAGCTCACTTTCACATAGTTCGGTCTGAACCAGTGAAAACTCAAGCAATAAAAACAGAAAAAGCACAATGATTTCTCCTCTTGACATTCTTGTTCTCTAGGAAAAGAAAAATAATTTTACCATCGGGTATATTAAACATAAATAATTCTCAGACCTGCAGTTTATCTGAAAAATCAGAATTTATCAATGTGTGTGTTATTACAAATATTAAAGAAAACAATTTACCTACCAGATTATTTCTTGTCCCAGGATGAAGTCACAGCAAAAAACGAGACACAAACATGCAGAGCCTCAGTAATAATTACCTATATCAACATCAGCCAGCAGGCAGCGAGTGTGTTGCGTCACATCAGAGGCGTGCCATAGCACACTTCTGCAGCTCCAGATAAGACGAAGGCGTATGTTTTTTAGTTACTGCACATCTCTGTCGCATGCATCCAAGATTGTAGTGTTAATGCATTTTTCTTAAAGACCATCCACAGCTGTTTTATATTCTGATTAATGTAGTGAACTAAAATTATCAAAAGAATTTCTAATATACAGTATGTTAGATATATGGAGTTTTCTCCATTGTATAAAGAACAGAAAACCTCAATATCTATCATCACATACTCCACATGTTTTCATATTCTACAGTATGCAAATATATTCTCATTTTAATAATTTGCACCTCTTCCCACATCAGGGTAAAGAAAATAGACGTGATGTTAAATTGAACATATTTCAAACATTATCATGACCTCTTTCAATAGATGACAGCCTGATTGAAGCTATTGTAGATGTAGAATGGATTTTGTCAAGAGGATAGTAGATGTAACTGATATATTAGTATGATAGTATTAAATGAGCACTATTACTCTGTTGTTGGGAATTACATTTTGTGCTTTTACGCAAGACCATGTTTATGTGAATGATTCATTAAGCTTTGTACATTTTGAAATAAATTCTGTGTGGACTTTGATTTCTTTTTGTTTTGTTCATATATGCTCTTTTTCCATTTGGCTGTTTTTCTTAATTATTTTATATAATGATCAGTTCAATACATCAGTGTAATGCTGATAACTTTCTTATGTGAATATGACTTCTTTTTTTTATACAAGAACTGAGACATTAATCATATGCAAATGATGGCCATCCATACATTTTCTTCTACTTATCCAAGAGGATAAGAGGTGGGGTATATGCTGGACAGGTCACCAGCCTGTTGCAGGGCTAACACAGAGAAACAGACAACCATTCACACCTTTGGGCAATTTAGAATCACCAATTAACCTATCCCCCGCTAACTGTATGTCTTGCAGGAGGAAGCCTGAGTACCCAGAGAGAACCCATTCAGACATGGGGAGAACATGCAAACTCCACACAGAAAGACTCCAGCCAGATAAAGGATTCAAACCCAGGACCTTCTTGCTGTGAGACAGCAGTGCTAACCACCACGCCACTGTGCCACAGTACAAATCATGTCAGACTTGATATCAGGTTCTGCATACATGCCACAAAGGGTGAAGCATAGAAATAACAAACACACTGTAAACTTGCTCCTACTAGAAGTGTTGCATTTATTCAGGCTATTGATGTGTATTATAGTGAACTCATTTATTTTGCAAAGAACTTCAACTGTTTGCTAAATGCTGTACTGTTATCACAAAAGTCAAGCTGCAACAAGTAATAATGAAAAAGGGGGAAAAGGAAAACAGAAACTTCAATTCATTAAAAGGAGCATGTTTTAGTTTACATTCACAAAAATGTTCAGGTTGGCCAACAGCTGGAATTTGTTGTTACCGTTAATATGTAAGATGTCCTCTCTTTTCTTGGCGCACAATCAGAAAAGAATACTGAGTGGTAACGCTGATGAATAAAACTGAAACCTAATGAATACAAAGCACAGCTGTTTACTTGTTATTTTGTGATGCAGTTACACTGGTACTTTCTATTGCCTTTGAGGCTTTGTAACCAACTCTATGAGTTCCCTTTTTAAAGGTCTTGGTGTGAGTTTGCTGAGCTGTAGCCTACAACACAGAGTTCTTACTTCTGCGACCTATATTCCCTTTGCCTCTCTTGTTTCTCCTCCAGCAGATACAGCTGATAATTACAGTGCTGATGATGACAGTGCACACTACTGCGATGACAATCAGGGTGATTGAAACATCATGAGAAACTGCTCCATTATTCCCTTGTCCACTGCTGGTCACCTCTTCGTGCTCTGCGGTGGGCATCGTCTTGACAGAAGGTGAGGGAGTGGTTTGTTTGGTTGGCGGTGTATGGGGCCTCTTCCTCTTCGCTGTTGAGGTCAACACAGGCTCCTGTGTAGAGCTAAGAGATGTCAGGTTCTCATCTGGCAGCAGAGCAATCATCTCACCAGATAGACTGGAAGGAGTTTCACACACTACAAGGGTTTCATTGGCTTTTGATGGGTGCTGCTTCAGCCAGTCCCTTAGTGGCAGAATAGCCTTGTCACACCTCCAGGGGTTGTGATCCAAGAGTACTTCTTCTGATGCTGTGAGATCATCTAAACTCTCCTGTGGTAGGTTAGGGAGGGAATTGTTTCGCAGGTCTATCTGTCCCAGGTGCGTCCGGCCCTGTAGGAAACCATAAGGAAGGGATTTTATGAAGTTGTGTTCCAAAGAAATGTTGACCAGATTAGGTAGTCCTTGGAAAGTCCCAGCTTGCAGAGCTGTGAGCCGATTGGTGTGCAGTGATACCTCTCCCAGTTGTTCCAACCCTCTAAATGCTCTGGTGGATACATAGCTGATCTGGTTACGACTGAGGACTAGGAGACGCAACTGAGTCAGGTTCCTGAACGTGTCATCTTCCACACGGCTCAGTTTGTTGTCATACAGCCACAACTCCTTTAGGACCATGGGCCCAAAGACTCCTGGACCCAGACTCTCCAGCTGGTTTTCATACAAGGAGATCTGGGAAAGCTGTGGCAAGTTTAGGAAGATTCCTTCTGGGAGAGATGTGAGCTTGTTGTTGGAGAGAAACAGCTTCTGGAGTTTCAGAGTCTTGGAGAACAGGTCACGGTGGAGGTGAGTGATTTGATTGTCTTGTAGTGACAGCTCCACCAGGTTTGCAAGGTCATCCAGACTACCAACTTGGAGCTCATGTAGCATGTTTTTGTTCAGACGTAAGATTTTCATCTGAGAAAGACCCTTAAAGGTTTCTCTAGATAGTTGACTAATTTTGTTACCAGAAATTGAAAGCTGCTGCAGCTTCGTCAGTGGGTGAAGAGTTTCCACAGGTAGTGCAGTGAAAAGGTTTCTACTAAGGTCAAGTAATCTAAGCTCTGTCAACAGGGAAAACCACTGAGGGCGGATTACTAAGAGCTTGTTGCTGTTTAGCTGCAGAGTCTCAAGTTTCTGAAGATTTTGAAACAAGGCTTCTGGAAGATCTTGCAGTTCGCTGCCGGTTAATGTTAAGGAACCTATATGTGGTGTGGAATCAAATGTGCCAGGGCGCACTTCCCTCAAAACAGAATCTTTGATCAGTAACAACTCCAGGGCATTAGAGAAGTCAGTCAGGTCATCTGGCTCCAGAGAGGTAAAACTGCATTTTGCTAAATAGATTTTGGTGGTAATTTTTGGTGAAGGAAGAGCCATGGGGAAGTTTGAGAGGCCAATGCATTGGACTGCAGTTCCTGCACATTTGCATCCATCTGGACATGCCCAGACAACAGTGCTAAGGGACATGAGAAGCAGGAGCACATGAAGGGTCAGTGGCAGGTCCATTATGACCCTAAAATAAAAGAAACATATTGAATGGTTACAGTTAACACATCAGTGTATCGTTTGACCCATTTGTTTTTGACAAATTTAAGAAAAATAGTAATTTAGGATACATTATTAAGACAGCTTGAACCTGTGGGGTAGTAGATGAGAGCTTTACATAGAAGGCCAGCAATAGATGGTTAAAAAAAAAGTTTAGGACAAAATCACCAAAAATGTCAGGCAAACATGAATGCAGTTTGTAAAAGTAAATCCTGTTAAATTCATCAACACTGTTGATTTTCTTATAAAAGAAAGCAAACTGCTCCACTCTGAATATTCATGAGGAAAATAGAGAACATTTTTGCATTTCTTGTTGTTTACTCCAGTGCACACTCCACACCAAACATCTGAGATTTGATTACTGGTGCAATAGCGTCCAGTTTACAGGATTATAAAGAAATAAAAGGTTGGGATTTCCATGCCAAATTGGGATTCTTTGCTGTCTAAATAACCACCATAATAATAAAAAAAAAAGTTCTACTGAATGCAGCTCTAATCAGTAACAGTGTCTACATGTTGTAGCCTCTGAATTCTTGTTTTTATCCAAGAAGGAGACATTTGCATAAATGAATCCAATGTTGGCTGTAGCTCGGAGCACTGCCCACCAACAGTGCCAACAGGACTGACTGTTAAATGCTTAGCAGGGCTCTGGCGTCAAAACCCTGTATGCAGCATTTGTGTTCAACAGTAGTTTTGGACCGTTACATTTCATAATTTGTTGCTGTTTTTGGAGTGAGTATTGAATATTTTGTCAGTTTGATTCCACAAGCAAACAAAATTCTATGTTTTGTCTACTTCTCAACATCACAGACTGCACATGTTTGGAAGCTGAGGCCGGTCTCCCTGTTTGTAGAGGCACAGACGGCTCCTGAAACAAAACCCTGCCAACATAATGACCTGCTTCTCCACACAAATTTCCCAAACTCACAGTTCTGCAACTGAAAGCTGGCAAGCTTGAGCTGCTTCTCAGTGGATGAGACGTATTAGATTGCAAGAAGAGTTTCTTCCCGGAAGAAACTTTCTGAAGAGGAAAGTATGTCCTTCAAATGAACCGAGGCATCAGATTTCTTCACTTCCCTCTTTTCTTTTTTAACGTCAAAAGCAGAAGGTCATAAAATCATCGGTGCTGGTCCTTCGCAGCTGTTTACAATTTTAACGCAGTTTGTCTGTTTTCATTAAAGCAGGGCTGGACTGAATCCATGCTTTGAGGGTGAAGTCAGTGTTTCCATTGTTATTAAGATATTTTAACTCTTACATTTTATTTTATGACCTACATCATTTATCATAATTCTTATTTCTGTTATCTCTCCTGTTAGAAACATCCAGTAGTTTCTTTACTACACACACTTCCCCTTTCTATACTGCTGGGAGTCTAGCAGGTCAAAGTTCAGACTTAAGTTGTGTATGGGCTTCTTATTACCAAACTTCAGAAAACAAAAAAGTCAGCCATCCAATGAGTACCCTTCCTTTCTGTATATGTGATCACTTTGACTACATTAGAAAGCAGATGAGCCGCAGCTTTAAAAATAAGAAAAACAATAAATTAACACCTAAACTATGTGCATTCTCTGGCATACTTTCTCATCCCAGTCCAACCAAAACCACCGTCATTTGACCACTGGGATAAAGCATTTCCAGTTGACCAGTAATTCCTGAGATTTTCATTCTGCCTTCCATAATTAAAGGATCAAGACAGTATTTACCATGAAAAAACCAAACTGCCACAGAGCAGGAGCAAAGCTACAGAAGTTAATCTGTTTTACTTAACACGCTTTTGATGATCACCTTTTCTGACATACTCAAACTATGAAAAACAATTAGCAAAAAATTTTTAAATTCATTTAATGATCAATGGCCACATTTTAGTTTACATGAAAGTATGCGGCTCTTTATGTACCAGAGGCTATATTTACATTCATTTGTTTCCTGTTCATTTTACTTCAGAAATGTTCTGGCCACATGTTGAGTCTTACATAGGGAAAAAATAAACAACACAAACACACACTCAATAAACAGGTCAGCATGCTGTTTAGCAGATCTTACCTCTAGCACTGCGGCTGACGATCAGTGAACAGAGACGGTGAGTTGGTGTGGCGTTCTTTTATGTGCGTCCTCCCTTCCTCCTCAGCTTTGCTAATCCTCTGAAAGTTTCCAACACTGTCTGAACTCTCACACCATCACATTTTCCTGTTCTTCATCATCTGTCAGATCTTTTCATTATTCAGCTTTTTTCTCTCTTTCTCTCTCTGTCATGAGATTTGTAGGTCCTTTTCCTGAGCTTCACTGGTCTGCTTTAGTTTCCCGGCTGTCCCCCTGCCCCCTCTGTGGCTTGCACACACTCACTTTTTTTCTTTTCTAAATGTGGTGGTGGGGGTTCAGTCAAACAGGCAGAAGCCCCACCCTCTGGTGCCAGTTGTGACTGAACTGATTTTGTGTTTATATGGATATTTGGGAAGAGTGCTCTGTGCTGCATCTCAGTGAAGACCCTTTTTTATGGCTCCAATTTTTCTTATTTTTAATTTCATGTTGCACGTGTTGGAAGTCATAGGGAGACAGCTGAGTTTGGACAAAGCAATGAAGATTGTTTTGTGTTTTTAGCCTGTGGTATTGTTGCTGTGTGTGTGTGTGTGTGTGTGTGTGTGTGTGTGTGTGTGTGTGTGTGTGTGTGTGTGTGTGTGCGCGTAAAGTATCATCTGCACAAATCTTTGGTATGAGGCTCATGGTATGCTTGTAATTGGAGGGGTGTGGCAGTCATGGGTGTCTTCCCAAGTCCATATTTAGGGACAGACACTAACACAATCCACAAAGAAACAAAAAGAACAAACAACAACAGCAAAAAAAACAAAAACAAAAACCCAACCACCAACACCGAATGAGCAGCATACTTGCCTTCACTCTCACTCGCTGACAAAAAATGATAGATTTTTGATTCACTTTCTTTCATACCATAATGATAGCCCTGTGCGGGTATGTTCAGGAACAGCTTTCCGCATTTAGTACATCTGGATGGAATTAAGTAATGAGGTTTTCCTTGCTCTTACAGGCAGTTTTAGTTTGTGAATCTAACAAACTAACTCAAGCAAGTATCACCAGTGAATCCCACAACATTACAACAAAATGTTCTTGGTTTAGTAAAATGTGTGAATTATTGTGTGATTTAGCTTTAGTACTAAAGTTTGGCTTTTTTTGGGGGGGGGGGGGGCTCCAACACATATTCAAGCCTGTGTTTTACGTTTTACTGCCTCATCTACTCTGGATAAATGAAAATGCAGTTTTGCTTTTTTGTTTCCTCTCATGTATGGGTGTGGCTGTCCTAGTATGAACTGGCACATCTGATTCCACTTACAACCACCTGCAGTTTACAAGCTCCTCTCCATTCCTTGCTGGGTTGTTGTACTACACCGAGTAATAGTGAGACTAAAGCTTCCTGATAACTGAAGTGTGTTTTCTTGTTGTTGAGTAATGTTATGTACTTGCCCTGTTTGTTCTCCTCTCTAACAGAGTCTGTCGTGGTGTGCCAGCATGCCTTACCTGTGGAGAGACCTACCTGACCCATTCTCACCCATGAAAAAATACTCATCTGGATTGGAACCTGAGGACACCTATCTGTGCACAAGTCTGTGGAGAAACAGTAAATCCATACCTGCATCCTTACCTGTGAGAGACTGTAAGAACTTACCTGAGACTGCACCAGTAAAATCAATACCAACCTACCAGAGGCCACACACCTGTGAAAACTAAAGACTTGTGATTTATGGACCCAGCCCTGTGAAGAAAGAAATATTTGATCAGTCTCTAACTCTGTGAACTGTTACAAATACTCACCTGTGAAGAATCTGAAACTCTTCACTAAAATCTTTTTCCTGCCTGTCCTGCAGTTGAGTCCTTTGAGCAAGCTGTGACTGTTTGTTTTCACACTTAAGCACACATAGTATTAATAAACATCACTGCCTCATATGTGTGGGCACAACTTATTTAACATTAAAGTTAGCCATGGTAACATACTGATGGGGAAACGTGTACGTTACAGTTATACTGTAGTTGCTCTATTGCTATTTAGATACATAAATTTGGCTTGGTCCAACTTACAACCTGTTGTGGGGTTTTTTTTTGTTTGTTTGTTTGTTTGTTTTAGTTTTTTTAAGAGACATGTGGTTGGAACCAACTGGACACTAAGGACAAATGTATTAAAACATTTTGTGTTATTATTATTATAGCTGTCTTTAACAAAGCTTGGGAAATACTGAATAAAAAAGTAAGCTTATTTTTTGGCTCAATTAAGAGCATTATAATAATTCCACCCTACAGCCGAGATTCTGGTAATTCCAGTGTGTTTTGGGGAAATCGCTCAGAGCTGGCAACACAGTAAAACTTAGGTCATCACAGACGACATCAAACTTTCCTCCCAGAGGTATGAATCAACAGTTTTGTTTATTTATCCAGGCACCTGTTTTTCACAGTGATCAAATATTCCTTGTGCCCCTGCAGTTCCCCATGCTGACCCCATGTGTGTGCCCACTGTTGTGTGAGCTCAGCCTACTGGAAAGGCCTAATCACCTGTTGTCATAGCAATGAACTTGGGCACCGTTCACCAATTCATCCTCTTTTG
This sequence comes from Bujurquina vittata, assembly GCA_015106715.1. Classification (NCBI taxonomy): domain Eukaryota; kingdom Metazoa; phylum Chordata; class Actinopteri; order Cichliformes; family Cichlidae; genus Bujurquina; species Bujurquina vittata. The sequence continues at coordinate 11,264 of VUQK01043634.1, read as the reverse complement.
TTTGCTGCTTGCTTTGGCATACAGTCACCTCTCATGGAATTTGTGGCATCCGTTGTCATTTTTTCAGGTTTAAAGGGCTTGAAAAATTATTGTCAAGCAGGCAAATATGGTCTGGTGTCTAAAGAACAATGTGAACTGGAATCATCAGTCCAACTGTAAAGACCAGCTGGTCAAAAATTATATGAGCTTCACTTTTAGTCATTTGCTTTCTCATGTAAATGGTAAATGGACTAGTTCTTATATAGAGCTTTTCTACTCTGACTGAGCACTCAAAGCACTTATACAACACATTTACATTTACCCCATTCACACGCATTCATACAAGCACTTCCATGAGTAACTATGCTAAGTGCTTTAACTATCTAACATTCACACACATTCACACTCCAACGCTTGCGTCGGAGAGCAACTTGGGGTTCAGTATCTTGCCCAAGGATAAATTGGCATGCAGCCTGGAGCAGCCAGGAATTGAACCACCAACCTTCCGATCAGTGGGTAACCTGCTCTACCTCCTGAGCTACAGCCACCCCAATAATGGGTGGAAAT
>VUQK01043634.1:0-10698 GCA_015106715.1 Bujurquina vittata | reverse complement strand
GTAGGGCCACCATGGAAACTGCGGACAAACCCGTATGGGGCCCATAATTTGTGCCCTTCCTTATCCTATATGGGGCCCACCTATGTGTGCTGGCAGGGAGAGTACCAAAGTCACTGAGTGACTGAGCAACAAAGTCACAGAGTAACAAAGTCACTGAGTGACTGAGCAACAAAGTCACTGAGTGACTAAATCACAGAGTACCAAAGTCACTGAGTGACTGAGTCACAGAGTAACAAAGTCACTGAGTGACTGAGCAACAAAGTCACAGTCATAGAGTATCAGTTGTGGACTCAGTAACAGTCAGAGTCAAGGGTCAACAATAACTGATCAGCAGATTCACCCATTACCCAGTATCACACATTCACACACTTGTGTCGGAGAGCAACTTGGGGTTCAGTATCTTGCCCAAGGATAAATTGGCATGCAGCCTGGAGCAGCCAGGAATTGAACCACCAACCTTCCGATCAGTGGGTGACCTGCTCTACCTCCTGAGCTACAGCCACCCCAATAAGCAGGCTACATTCATTAAAAGTATCTTTACTGCTCAAGGAGGCCGAGGAGTAACTAATTTATTCGATTAAACAGATACAGCAAAACACCGCTGTGCTCCGGAACACGAACAGGAAATGATAAAATACTGCAGTGAGAGCCAACACCAAGTCAAGTGACAGTGCCATCAAACAGTCTCAAGCAGGGTGTTCTCAGCAAGCCACATCATAGCCATTGTAACAGTCCATGTCAGAGGAGAGGTCATATCTTGATCACATTATGAGTACTGAAGGTCTGACTTATCTGATTGCTTCCCCAACAGGAAGTGAGTGTTAAAACAAAAAAAGAACTGAGCTTACAGGAAAGGGTCTGAAGTTTGTCAGTTTCCACCTGGACTCGGTTTACCTTTCTTGTGATCAGCATTTTACGTTCGTTGTTTGCCAGCCTCTGATTTCAGTCCTGTCATACAGATGTTACTCTTCTCCCCACTCATGAGTTCTAATGGCTGCAACTTATTTTCTGAATAATTATTACTGATTATTAATGATTACTAGTGTTGTCAGGCCGTGACTGCCCATTTAGTTCCCATTTTCAGGATATTAACATGTGATCCAGATTATATATAGGTTTACAAAAACAAGGTGTAAGTGTATGTAGAATGATTAGAAATGAGCAAGTGATTGGATTGGCCTGATATGAGGTCACACCAACCCCAAATGCAGAAATACTTTGGTCAATCCAAAAATGAAATAAATAAAAGGAGAACTGAAGAGGAAAAGGAAAATAAAAGGAAAATGGTACACAATAGTGTATAAACTCAACAATCAACCAGTTTGACCCAGCATCATTCAGCAGTTTAATTTGCTAATGGTTGGTACTTGCGTTTTTCAATGTGCCACAAAATTGACCTGTGGTATTTCAGGAGTAAGCTACCCCTGGGTGTCCTCACCTACTCTACCAGACTGTCTAACATTGTGACATTATAAATAATGCTGGATAATAAACACTTAAGAAAATGATCCTGCAAGTATTTGTCTGATATCTTCAACACACAAATGTCAGGATGCTTTATGAATCCATGTTAAGTATTGTTCATTTATGCCACTAAACGGACCCTAGCGGACTCATTGGTGTGGAAAGCATAATCAAGGTTTTAGTGACCAAGACTGTTCTTTCTTTCTGTGTGTGTGTGTGTGTGTGTGTCTGTGTGCATGCATGCGTTGGATAATTCAATACTGACTTAAATAGAAACTCTACGCATGCTGTTGTTACATTTTAAATATGCCACTGTAGCCAATTTGAGCAATCTCAGTTTAAGTCAAGTGAAACAGACCCTTCTAGCAGCCACACTATCCTCTGAATCAAAACCAGAATACATGTTAAAAGAGGACGCCTTAGCAATAAATCAATTTTACTGACACTCAGAAAGAAACAGAGAAAGAGAGAGCTGATGATGGTCTTTTATTATTGGAGCATTAGCAGCCTGGGTTTGTCTGTCTTTCAGCATGTAGAGAGCAAGTTTCTGGTGTGGTTTAACCAGTAATTAACGGCTCCTTGAGGCAAACCCAGTCGACCGTTAGAGATTTTCTGAGGTCAAGTATCTAACTGACTGGAATGAAAGGAAACCCTTTCACACTATAGCACGACTTGTTTCTTCTGAGTTTAAATGGTGTTTTTTACTACCTCATAATGCTCCCATAAATAAAAAAATTATTAATGAGATGTCCTTACTTGACCAATTTCAAAATAAATTTACAAAGAGAGATTATGCTGAGAGAGATTATGACTCTATATTTGAATTCTATATTTAAATCAGAGTTTGCAAAATATCCAGCCTCATAGATGTGATCTGATGTGTAGTGTAATACAACAGTTGAGCAAAAATTTGCTAGGTGAAAACTGACTTACATTTACCAAAATACAAGTACACCAATAAAAGAACTTGAGCAGAAATTTGGTTTAGTTTCTGTTTCCGAGTGCAGGATGTTTCCATTTGCTCTTCCAGACTGTCGCTGTGCCATGTGCTTTGGCTTACAATCACTCTCTTTTTGCCAGCCTTTTTTGATCCTGGTTATGTGTTTAGATTTTGCCTCAGCCTGTTCCTCTGTAATTTGCTTGTCTGCTTGGATTTTCTGTATTCTTGTTGTTCAAAGTAAATAAGCATTTCTCACTTTTACATTAAGCTTCTGTGCAATGCTCTAGGGGCTTTTCTGAGACAGCTGTAAACTTGCACAATTGCTAAGAGGCAAAACCCAGGGCTTAACAGCCTGCAAAGTGCTCCCTCCTGCTAATAAAGCTGGCACCCTCCATCATTTGATCACAGTCCTGTAGTGATTAATACAATTTCCAACTTAGAAAGTGGGAACAGCTCCACCAACCAAGATGGTGGCAGGGAACACAAGTAGTAAAACTGTAAAACATTTAATCTGTACTACCACTGTTGAGTATTTGTGAAAAACAAGCCATACACAGAACATTGACCAGGCTTGATCCATGAACACACTGAAGTGATGTTTTTAAGTTCAAAAAACCCCAACCATCACACTGTATTGCTTGTGATGCATGAATGACTCTACCTTACTAAAGAACAAAAACATCCTGTTTTTCTTGCTCTTTCAACTTTGCAACTGACCAGAACTGCTAACCACTGCTTGGCTTGGATAGCACCACCTTCACCTTCAAAATGACAGAAAATAAGTTTGGGCGGAGTTGTGATACTAATAAGTTATTATTATAGCACATTTAACTGTTGTTATCTTATCGGTTATCTTGGCTGTAGCTACATGGCAACTAGAAGCAAAGGATCTTTATGTTTTTTTAAAAACAGATTTGAAAAGCGACAGTGTGATCTTAACTGGGTACCATCTTTGTAAGCATTTGGTGACCTGGATGGGAAACTGCACTAAACCGGGCTTCATGGCCCTAAAAATGGTGGTTCGTTCAGCTGAACGGACCATCAGAACCACCCTCCCCAACCTGCTGGACATTTACACCAGGCAGTGCAGGTTAAAGGCTCTGAAGATCCTAAAACATCCCAGCCACCCTGGACACGCTCCCTTCTCCCTGCTCCCATCAGGCTGGTGTTACCGCTGCCTGAGGACCAAAACTGAAAGGCTGAAGAAGAGTTTTTACCCACAAGCATCCATCTGCTTAACTCTGAGCCCTAAACTGGACTATTATGCACAATGCACAGTGTAAATTATTATATTATCTATGTATAGTGTGTATAGTGTATAGTGTGAATAATCTATTTTTATTCTTCTTATTTATATAAACATATATTTCTTTTTTTTGTTTTAATCTTGTTTTGTTTCACTACTTATTATCGGCTGCATGTACAAAAAACATTTCACCGTACATTGTGTATAACTGCGCGTGTGACAAATAAACAATATCTTATCTTATCTAAGTAAAAACTCCCTTTTAACAGGAAGAAACCTCAGAGCCAGACTCAGGGAGGGGCAGTCATCTGCTGAGAACAGTTGGGGAGGAGGGGAAAGAGAACAGAGCCAGAGACAGACAGGACAAAAGCCAAACTATAGGACAGAGAACCAGAGTTTAAATTAAATACAGTAGTAAAAACACACAGAGTGAAAAGATGTGTGAAGAAGAATTGTTCAGTACCTCATGGAAACCCCCCCAGCAGCCTATTGCAGAATAACTAAGGGATGGTTTAGGGTCACCTGATCCAGCCCTAATTATAAATTTTATCAAACAGGAGGAGGGCCTGTCTCCCAAATCCAAACTGGGAGCTGGTTCCATAGTAAAGAAGCCTGATAGCTGACGGCTCTGCCTCCCATTCGACTTTTGAAAATGCTAGGGACCACTATAAAGCCAGCACTCTGAGAGCGGAGTGCTCTGTTACAATACTATACCAAGGCCTCTAAGATATGACAGGGCCTTATTATTTGACATTCTGTATGTGGGTTGAAGGATTTTAAGTTTAACAGTTTTGAGTTTAACAGGGAGCCAATGAAGAGAAGCCAATATGGGAAAACATGATCTCGCTTTCTACTCCCAGTTAGTAGCTGAAGCACTCTGAATGAACCAAAGGCTTTTCCTGGAACTTTTAGAGTGACCTGATATTAATGAATTATAATAGTGCCGCCTAAATTAATAAATGTATAAACTAGCTTTTCAGCATCACTCTAATGTTTCTAATGAAGGCAGTCCTACATATTTGTTTAATTTGTATGCTAAAGGTCAAAAACAACTCCAATATTCCACACAGAAGGCGATCTAAAGTATCTGGTTAGACTGTTAGGACCAAGTTTAATAACTTCAGTTTTGTCAGAATTTAGAAGTAGGAAATTAGAGGTCATCCAGGCCCTTATGTCTTTAAGACATGCCTGTGGTTTACGTAGTTGATTTGAATCATCTGACTTTATGAATAAATGCACCTGGGCATCATCTGCATAGCAATTAAAATGTAGGCATTGTTTTCTAATAATATTGCCTAAGGGAAGCATGCTTAATGTCAGTATTGGTCCCAACATGGAACCCTGTGGAACTCCGTGAACAACATTTGTGTGTGACTCCCTATTTACCTGCACAAATTGGAAAAATGAAAAATTGTAGTGAAATATTATGCCATTAAAAAATGACATACTGTAAGATTACTTCACATTTGAGTTTTATTTTCAAGATTCACAGTACACTTTACTGCAACTTCAGGAAAGAACATGTAAGGATTTTGTTACAGTGCAATATTACCACATTATTATTTGAATTTAAAAACACTCAAAGCAAGGTTGATGAGTATATCATGGTGCTTTTTAATTTAATCACTACAGAGCCTTTCACAGAGCTTCCTGTTGACATAGAAATAGTGTTGGAACCCTGTTGTATGTGGTTAGCTAGTGAACTACTTGAAGTTGACAAGTAAATCATTAACATTATGGCCAGAAATGACGAGCTAGCAGGCCTCAGGCCAGTGCTGACTTGCTCGCTCGCTGTTAACTCTGTTACTGACGGAACTAAAATGTAACCCACTTTATTCAAGATTATTGTACCACTGGTTAATGTCTAACAGCTGACCACAAGCCACAGCTTTCTAATTTTCATTGATATCTCCCCTCTAATGTCAGTGTTAAGGCAGTTTGCACACATTTTCGTGGTATGTGGTATAGACGTTCAGCTGGTTTAAAATCTGCTCAAAGTGAATGATAGATCATTTTCCTCATTGTGCCCTATAGATAGGTACGTGTCATCCTGGAAGACAGCACTACCATCAGGATACTTAATCACAGTAAAAAATGTGATTGCTCAGGACAAACATGCACTACTTTACTGCAAAATGCTCCCACCTCATAAAAAAGCTGCCACTTCCCATCAATGTTCATTTATTTCCCTTTAATTTATCACTCCTCTTATGTAAGTTTGAGTTTGCTAAACTCCAAAGCTCTTATGATCTGTAATGAACTTTCACAAACATGCACATAACATGCTGAGATCATTCCTAGGAACTCCCTTTAATCAATCTTTTGTGGAATTCAAGAAGAATTCACTTGCTGGGCCTTTCCCAGATTATCAATGCATCTGTCAAAATGAATCAAGATGTGTAACATGAGACTATAGCTATGAAGGACCTTCAAGGAAGCTGGCCCCGGCTTCCACTGCGACGCAAGAAAGATGAACACTGAACCCTTTAATGAAAAGATTTTTTCTGGTTGAGTCAGCTGTGCTCATGTCAGCTAATAAAGCAACTGAAAATTCATATGCAGAATACTGTAAGAGAAGAAAATGTCCTCAATAATTAACAATTAGATGCAGTGCTACCACTTTTATTTGATCTGAAAGACGTTTTATGAACAGGAGAGGACAAAAGTAAAACAGTTTTGTCTTACTGAGATTAATCTCAATTTTAGAAATTTGTTTATTTTTATTTTGTTTTTAGATTTTAAAAGACTCAGCATTTGCTTTTTTGCTCCATCATGTTCGTTTTTGGACCCAAAGTTACAAGTTTTGGATGAGAGGCTGGAGTATAGTTCTCAGCTAACACTTGCTGCATCCATAAACTATACTGGTGCATCACACAGGCACAAATATGTGCCAATTAGTGCTAAGTAATAGACTAATTCTTTTTTTAAAAAAATCAACAACTAAATTTCACTGAGCAAAACTGAAGTGCAAACTTTCTGGATGAGTGTACGGTATAGTGATAAAACTATTAAGATGCTCCAAAAAGGCTACAACAGTACAAACACAGTGGGGGTCCCGTACAGTGACTCCAATTAGTATAAGTGAAAACTAGCAGATCCAAAGCAGCTTCAGCTGCCTGTGCTGGGATACCTGTTAATCAGGGAGCCCCGCCCCTTCCTCGAGTTACAAAATAAAAATCATCTCCTTCACAGTTACTACGGTCCATAGAGGCCAAAGACATTAATTGGACCAGGTCACCATGTGCATCTTTGTGGTTCTTGTCAATTAGCATATTTTATTTTTCATTTTTTGAAGAGTTGAAAATTTGAGATAAAACAGGAAATGGGAGCTAAACCAGATTGTTGGACAAAGCCTGAATGAGCGGATAAATAAGAGCTTTTAAATGCTCTTGTTTCCGTTTGGCTATTCCCTTTAGGGGTCACTGCTTTCATCTCACCCCATCACTAGCGTTCTTTTCTGTCACACCCACCCTCTGCATGTCCTCCTACACTATATCCATCAACCTCCTCTGGTCTGGCAGCTCCTTTTTCAACACTGCCTATGTCTCCTCTGTACATGGCCAAATCACCTCAACCTTGTCTTTCTAACTTTGCCTCCAAACCTGAGTTGTCCCTCTGATATATTCATTTCTAATCCTGTCCATCTTGCAGCTCTGTCTTTCTGTCAGTGTCACCGTCTCCAAACCATACATCATAGCAGGTCTCTCTTGTAAACCTTCCCTTTCACTTTTTCTGCTGTCTTCCTGTCTTCCTGTCCCCTGACACTGACCTCCACCCACTCCACCCTGCCTGCACTCTCTTCTTCACCTCTCTTGGATGGCTGAGCCCAGGTATTCAATCTGCCTTTACTATCTCTACTCCTTGCATGTACTTTTCTACCTTTCTCCCTCTCATTCACACACATGTATTGTATTCGGTCGTGCTTCTACTGGCTTTCCTTCCTCTTCTCCCCAGTGCATACCTCCACCTTTCCAGGGTCTCCTCCAGGTGCAGATCACAATATCCTCTGCAAACATCATAGTCCACAGAGACTCCTTACCTGACATTTCAACCTGTCCATCACCATCACAAACAAGATGTACAAAGAGGGGATCCTTGGACCTCCTGATAGCTGCCCCCACTTCCTCCTTACTAATTCTCATTCCACCGCCATGTCTCCTCATCCTGTTTCCTCCACAGGATACACAAAACGCCTTCTTGGCATTTTCCCTCAGCACTACAGCTGTACTTTCCCAGTTATCTCTTCCCTACCACCCAGAGCTTGTCTCAACACCTTCCTGAACTATGTGCAACATTCTTTCTTCTTCAACTTTCACCATTTAATCCTTGCCTCTGCCTTTACTCGCTTCCTATTCTTAATTTCTAAAGTCATCCTACAGGCTACCATCCAATGCTGCCTGGCTACATTCTCTCCTGACACCCCCTTGCAGCCTCCAATCTCTTTCAGATTGGACCTTCTGAATAAGAAGACAGCAGAGCCCCAAAATATTAGTTAAAAAAATTATCTCAGTATGAAAAGGAAAACATTATTGTTGGAAAACAGGAAGGCTGGAAAACTGTAAACCTGTCCTTTAAGAAATGGAAAAGGCACAAAACAAAAATATTCAATATGCTGATGACACATGTATGCACAGTGAGCATGATGGATGATCAAGGCTCGCCTGGAAACACAGCGAGTCAGATGAGCTGGATAAGCAGCGACGTTACCTGGCCTGCTCTGACAACAGGAACAGGCTCATAGGTCTCCACATCCACACAACTTCAACAACACAGGCACCAAAAAACTGTACGCAATATAAAAGTGGGGAAACAAAGAAGACTGCCAGTACATTCACCTTGTGCATTTATGAAACACCTGCTGGACTCGGGGCAGGTTAGAGCGAAAAGAATTCCAACAAAAAATATCACTGCACAAAGCATCCTTGAGCTAATGTAGAGAAACTGTTATTTTAGTCTCTCAGAGGCTCTCTGCACAGTGCATACTATACATTATACATCGTGTCTGAGGCTTTGAGCTGTGCTGTCAGTGACTAAGGAAGTTTTTCATCAAAAAATGAAGCTCTTGTTGATGATTCTAGTAGTGTTTAGAAATGACTGAGTGGATAATCCCAGCCTCGAGTGCAGATTCCGACCTTTACAGGGTATTTTTTAATACTAAATACAGGAAGTAGTGTCATTTTGATCTGTACTATAACCAAGATTGAACAGAAATATTTATTTAACACTGCCTAAAATGAGTGAGTGAATGGTAAATGGACTGGTTCTTTTCTGCTCGTGCTTTCTAACATTCACTCTCCCAGCAATACATCAGGAGTAACTAATATCTTGCCCAAGAATACTTTGTCATACAGACTAAAGTCAGGGATCAAACCACCAACCTTCCAACTGGCAGGTCATACTGGCATAAACAATTGAAACTGTGTTCTTGAGTCTCAGTTTTCCGAGATATTATATTACATTCTACTTCCAGTTAATTACCTCACACCCACAGGAGAATAGTGCCCTTGTAACAAGGAAAACATGAAAAATGGCACATTAAATGGTAATGACGTCAAACACTTTAAATATTTAGACTATGCTCACAATATATAAAGATATAAAGAAAGGTGCTTATATTGATAAACCCAGTGGGAAACATAATTCCCCTCACCTCTACGCTGCATTAAATATATTTCAACCAAATAACTCCAACATCCCTTATACTTATATAAAGTTAGTGATGCTGCACTGTGAATCATATTTCAACCTAGAGCAGTGATGCTAGCAGATATCACTGTTCTAGATAACTATCACTGCCTGGCAATGACGTAAACAAAACCAAAACTCCCCCTTTAGCAAATTTGGCTACATTTGTTTCACATGGAAAGACATCTGTTTGCAGACTGGGTAGCTAATTAGCTAGCCAGCTAAAGCACGCTAACAAGCAGAATATTAGGCGTGCATTTCCCAAGTGGCTACAAATTCAACTTTAAAGAGGATATATCATGCAAAATCACCCTTTTTTTAGCCCTTAAATACATTTTTTGTGTACTTTGCACGTCTAAGAGCACAGAAAATTTAAATCTATTCTTTCCCAGTGTTGCATAGCTATCTTTATATTCTTTTTGGGTCATAATTTTCAGTCTGTTCAGTTTTCTCTATTTCCCTATTATGTTTTCTTGTGTATTACGTCACAGTTTGCTGTGGAAGTGCTAAACAAGGTCACGGACTTCCAGCTAACCAATTCGTGAATCCGCCATTTTTTTCTCGCAGCGATTTTGCAGTCGAAGTTGCAAGAGGACAGGTCAAAATGTTCAAAGTGCCTGTTTCTCTGCCGGTAGCTAATCGTATCGCTGTTTTCAAACTTCAAAAATGACCGATTGGGGTGGAGTGGAACTCTCTTCGACCTGGAGGGGGGCGCGGTGTGAAATGTCTCATTCACATTTAAAGAGACCGCTCCAAAACCAGCTGCTCTAAGACAAGGCTAAGACCCCGATTACACGACACGTTTCAAAATGAAAACGGCATCATTTCGATGCGTTTTGGCCTCCCGTTTACACGAGAATGGGGTGAAAACGATGTGTTGTCGAAATGGGGTCCAGAGTGGAGCGTTTCAGAAAGGCACCGGCCTCCGTTGTCGTGTAAACGGTTGAAGCCGGGGTGTTTTAGAAAAGGGGGTCCTCGCACATGCGCACGATTGTTGCGACTGCCAGTTTTTCGCACATGCACTAATAGATTAACGGCACTCATTAGGGTTAGCATTCACGAGTGCGTCAGAGAACTTTGAGTAGTGCGATTCAGAGTCAATCTTTTGTTGTGTTTTTGCCGTTTTATTATTGAGTGTTGAGTGCAGCAGCTATCCAACCGCAGTCCATATAGCTTCTCACATCGGCCATTTTGTAAATAATGAACAAGTCTTTGTGGCGCATCCTACGGATTCCCTTCATGCATGCGCGTGTTGAGTAAACAAGCTTTGCAAAAAACACCGCCACCTTGTGGCCCGGCAATGGGAACTACATCGTTTTCATCGTTTCAAGCGTTTTAGTGTAAACGCAGAGCGTTTCTAAAT
>VUQK01043633.1:33018-53375 GCA_015106715.1 Bujurquina vittata | reverse complement strand
CTGTAGTCACAGGAACATCAAGCTGCTTGGAGTTGGTCTTATAACCTTTACCTTTAACATGCTTGTTTATAAATCTCTTTCTACTATCCTGAGACAACCCTTTCCTTTGCTTCCTCTGGTCCATGCTGAGTGTGGTACACACCTTGTCCCCAAACAGAACAGTCACAACCTGTAGCCCTATATATAAGGCCCACTGACTGTTTTCAAGATTGTAGACGCCTGTGATGCTAATTAGTGAACACACCTTGATTTAACATGTCCCTTTGGTCACATTTTTCAGGGGTACCATCATTTCTGTCCAGGCCTGTTTCATGAGTTTATTTTTTTTAAATAATTCTGCTGAAGCATGGTTGAAAAACAATAGACTTTCATTTGTTTATTTCCATAGAATTTTTATTTATTATTTTGTCAGATTAAAGTTATTTCTGTTACCATTGTGGGTTTTTCTTTCATTAACCGAGGGGTACCAACAATTTTGTCCACGTCTGTATACCCCACTATTCATTAGCTTGAAGAAACACCTTTAGCAGCACTGAGTTGAAATTATCCTTTTCTGTATGTCTCTCATATCATTCTCTTCTTTACAGCACTGCTTCAGTTCATTGAAGGTTGTTTATGCATATTATTATGCACAGATAAGATCCCTCCACAGCATTTCAGTCAAGTTGAGGTCTGGACTTTGACTGGGCCGTTGCAACACCTTGATGCTTTTCTTTTTCACCCATTCTGTTGTTGATGTGCTGCTGTGCTTGAGATCATCGTCTTGTTGCATGACTCAATTTCAGGCAAGCTTAAGCCGTTGGACAGATGTCCTCATATTTGACTCTAGAAGTTTTTGGTATACAAAAGAGGTCATGACTGACTCAGTGACAGCAAGGTGCTCAGGTCATGTGGCCACAAAATCAGTCAAAATGATCACACTTCCACCACCGTGCTTGACAGTTGGTGTGAGGTGTTTGTTCTGTTAAACGTGGTGCTAAACATTATAGCCAAACAGCTCTACTTTGGCCTCATCTGTTCCAGAAGTATTGTGGTTTGTTCAGATGGAGCTTTGTAAACCTAAGCTGTGCTGCAATGTTCTTTTTAGAGAGAAGAGAATTTCTCCTGGCAACCCTTCCAAACAAACCATGCTAACTGAGGCCTGCAGAGTCGGAGATGCAGCTCTTAGGCTTTTTGAAATTTATCCAAGCATTGCATGGTCTGACCTTGGGGTGAATTCGCTGGGATGTCCACTCCTGGGAAGATTGTGTTGACACATAACGAATGCTCTAGACCAGCAAACAGCCAATTTCAGTTTTTACACTGTGTTGAAATGTGATCTGAACATTTCTCAAGTTAGATGCTGAGAGAACATATAATATTTCTTATGACATTATCAAAACATCAGATCTGACAGCAGCTGTAAGTTTGGCATTCAAGCAGTGTCATGCTCAATTAGTTTCCTCCACAAATTTCTCCAAAATAGCAGCACAAAAACAAATCCCAACATCTACTAAAATAGTTTTAATCTGTTGCACCAGATCATTTTGTCTAAGTCATATGACGTGTATGTTATATATGAAGTGGTACTTTATTACCCTTTAGCCTGCCGTGGTTAAGAGTTTGTCTGTTGGACACTTTAATTTTGTGAGCTTGTAGGACTGTCACTTGCTTTAAATTCACTTACGCTCTTCCAGCTGTTTTCCTCTATGCTCCCTTTCAGCTTTGCTCAGGTCGAGAAGTGGCCGCTCCCATCTCATAAGGTTAAGTGCATCCTGACATTTTCGTTTCACTGTGTAAGACAGCCTTTCGCTATCTGAAGCCATCTCCTTTCCAAGCTGATCCAGACTGACAGGACTACTTTTGGCTTTCTCGTTTTTTCATCCATATAATTTTTGGGGGATTATTTTTGAGTACACAGTAGAAGGAGGCACATGCGGCCTGATTTGAACCCGAGATTATGTGGTATTTGTCTGACCAGCTCACCTGTCGGATTACTTGCATCTTATCTTACAACTGTGCACAGATATTCCTTTATTGCAATTGGTTTTGATTTCTGCTCAACATACTAATTAATTGAAATACATATACTGACCTCAACGATCCCAAAGGCATAAATTAATAGCTATCTGGCTAATTGTGGCATGTTCAATTCTGTATCCTGATATGCTTTTTCTTTGCTAATGCTGTTACATGATCCACTGATATATTCAGGGAGAAAATGTGACCTCTCTTTGCAGATCTTTGTATATTTACTGTCTAATTAATTTGACACTGTGAAGCCATTAGCTTTCACAGTAATTACTTATTTAAAGTCTAGCTAGTATGTTAAAAGGAAAATCTGAATAAATTTTGTCCTCCTTTCACTTCTGCCCTTATTAGCAGTCAGTGTGCAACCAAGCAAAAACTCTGACCTAAGACACATTTTCCTTACATGACTGGGGGAAAAAATAAAACAAATATGTGATTAGAATTATTGCTCATATTAACACTGGATCACATTACTGCATGTATGTAGTTATGAAGCTGAATACAATTACCACCTGATTCTGAAGTTATCCTCAGCCTTGCAGAACATTTTAAAGTCTTTGAGCTCCATTATTTTATTGTTCAGCTCCACTATTTTGGATAGGGCTCACTGCTCCCATAACACCATGCATCTGTTTTTCATGTCGACTATCTGGTCAATGGAGTAACACAGATACACAGTTACAAAAATATAAAAATACCACCCCTGTGTTGTAGCCCCTTGGTTCCTTATTTATACTGAAACAAACACCTGAAAGGAACCAGCTGAGTTGGCTTGGGCATCAGATTAGGATGCCTCCTGGGCGCCTCTTGGATGAGGTGTTCCGGGCATGTCGTACTGGGAGGAGGCCCTAGGGTATACCCAGGACACGCTGGAGAGATTATATCTCTCTGCTGGCCTGGGAGCGCCGTGGATTCCCTCCTGATGAGCTGGTGGAGGTGGCTGGAGAGAGGGAAGCCCGGGCTTCTCAGCTTAGGCTTCTGCCCCCGCCACCCGGCCCGGACAAGTGGAAGAGCTTGTCCGGCACCCTCCTCTTTAAAAGCCCATTTTCTTCTGACTGGCTGCTCTTTGTCTGACATCTGTAAAGAGAAACTAGTGCTTATAAGCCTCTCCTCCTCTAGCAGAACCTGAGATGAGCTTATATGGAAATCTGTGGCAAGCTAATACCACACCAAACTGCACAAAAGTAAAAGAAGGATTTGGAAACCCAACATTTAGAGCAGTTTTTAGTCAGATTTTTTTTCGATTTTAGCTCACAGGGAGTACATATTGTTATCTCTCTCTTTTTTTTTTAATCTTCATCCATGTTGAAAAATATATGAGCATCCAACCAGGTAACAGTATGTAAATGACAGACAATAAGGAAAATGTACATCATTATTGAGATGCCTTTGCTGAACTGAAAACAAAAAAAGCATTTCATTAAAAATACAGTTCACAGTAAGAGAGCCTTACTCTGCTGTGCAATGAGCTGAAGTATTAAAAAGCACACAGAAAATGTAAACAAATAAATTGCACACATTAATAATATATTCACTTTAAGGGGTCAAGCTGGTGGCTCAGCATAATACCTTCAAAGACTGCCCATTACACCGGCCTATACAACCAATCAGTGTCAGACCGATGTAGAGAGAGAGAGTGAACAATGTTGCTTTGGTACCACAAATATATACAGCTAGCACTCTGGCCACATTGTGTTGTTACTCATGATTGGGGGGATCATGGATTCTCTAAAGGTTTGCAAATCACTTATGAATATGAGGCCTGTATATATAATTGTTTTGTTCATCAATAAATTACTGAATTAACACATTATTTCACGTTTATCAACAAGGAAGTCCCTTATTGTTACATTTGTTATTTAAGTAGCTTTGATTTACTTTATAATCCAATTTCTTGTCAGATTAGCTTATAACCATGTTTTTGTATTGATGGCATTTCCCTTTACCCAGTAAAGTCGAAAAAATATATAAATTGGCGAAACACATGGACAGATATTATACATTTGCTGTTATGCTCGGGTGGAACTATAGCAAATGTAATCCATCACAAATACCTGAATTTTGCCTGTACTGTGTTTGTCACAATTAATATTCTATTTCCATTTCAAAATCCTCACTTCTTCATACCGCCGTTGAACACACAGAGCTCCCACCACAAAGACACACATTTAATGTGCATGTGCGTACATGGAGAAAGCTTTTTTGAGCCTTCAGAATTTTGAGTCTTTCTGAGTTCTTTACTGTTCCACAGAAACTTTACAGTACATAGCAGAAGCAGCATACAGTATAACACAGACATGAAGACGACATATATTTAATGGCTTTACTTTTCGGCTCGATTGAATTCAGTCGCTCAGAATTTGCTGTTTCCACACAGTCACGCTAGTCCTTATTTGTGTAGAATCTTTGCTTTGCTCCAAGAAATAAGAGTAATGTCCCCCTGATATTAACTACATTTCAAATAACCTTTTTTTAGTCTTTCTTAAGTTCTGCAATTCTGCAAGGGTGGGCAGTCAGGGGTGGGGGTCTTTTTAGGGATGCATGCATAAGTCTGTTTTATGGAAATACTGTTGGTATCCAAAGATCTATGGCATAGAGATATTTCATATAAAAAAAATCACATTTAGAATGTGTTTACAAGATGGTACAGTTCAGTGTACAACAGTTCCACTATGACACTTATCTATTTTCCTGTTTTTGTTTTCCTTTTTCTTTCCCTTTTTTCTGCTGGAGATGCCAGCTTTAATCCATGATAGTTCTTTCAGGAGCACCGTCTGAATTTGATGAGTTTTTGGAAAGCCTGCTTGAACTCATCATTGAATACAGTGTAGATGACAGGGTTGATAAGGGAGTTCAGGTATCCCAGCCATGTAAAGATATCAAACAGCACTGGATCAAACCAGCACTCCTTGCATATCGCCATGACAAGTGTGCCAACAAAGAAGGGAAGCCAACAGACGATGAACGCGCCCAGGATGATGCCCAGTGTCTTTGTTGCTTTCCTCTCCCGCGCTGCACACAGACGTTTCCTCTCCAGCACGCTGTCTGCCAGCTTCACTTTCACACTGTTCATGAACAGAGGCGATCCTCCCCCTCCTCCTCCTCCCCCACCTCCCGCATTGCCAGAGTGTAGGTGTGCTTCATGGTGGGAGGCGGAATTAAGAGAACAGAGAGAGGACCCTGCAGAGGTCTGGATGAGCTGTGCTGTTGTGAAACGCTTCCCAGACGATGATGGTGTCTTAAAGATGCGAGAGCGGGCCGCAACGTAAATCCGACCATAGAGGATGATGAGAAGCACTGTGGGAACGTAGAAGGCGCCAAAGGTTGAGTATAGGGTGTAAGAGATCTGATCTGTATTCACCACACACTCTGTAAGCTCCTCGTGGGCTTTGGCCTGCCGCCAGAAAAGTGGAGGCATGGAAATCGATATAGAAATCACCCACACCACCCCAACCATGATCCCCGCACGCCGCATGGTGCGGCGCTTAGAGTACTCCAGCGCGTCCGTGATGGCCCAGTACCGATCCAGTGCAATCACACACAGGTGCAAGATGGAGGCCGTGCAGAACGTGATATCAGATGACAGCCAGATGTCACAAACAATCTGCCCTAATGACCAGGTCTTGCTGACAGTATAGACGATGCTAATTGGCATGACTAAAATAGAAACCAGCAGGTCTGTGACCGCGAGAGAGCCAATTAGGAAGTTGGCAGGTGTGTGGAGCTTCCTGGTCAAGAAGATGGTGGCGATGACAAAGGCGTTTGAAAGCACAGTAGCCAGCGTGACTACTGCTAACACAGCAGACAGGGAGACCTGGAGACCGAGGAGTGTGGCCTCACTCCAGGGTGGGGCTGTAGTAGTGTCGGGAATCTCTGTGAAGTTACTGGTGAAGTAGTCCAGTGAGCTGTTAACCAGTTCCATCTCGCCTCTACTCTGTTAAACCCACTATTTAGTCCAGTGTCATACTATAATCTAAAGCTGCACGTGGATCAGTTCAGGTGTGGCACTGAAAAAGGCCATACTGTGGTGTGATAGTGCTAAATTTGACTCCAAAAGGTTAAAAATTGCAGAAGCTTCTCATTTATCTTTTTTGTAACTAAACTAAAGTTCTCATTAAATTCCCTTTTATTGCAAAATCATTTCATATTAACCATTAGCAAACAACTCATTCCATAATTTCAGTTCAGAACAAATGATACTGATGATTACTTGGCATGAATCACAGACTAATTTGACCATTTCACCGCTTCAGTATTGATTCGCTTAACTGGTGTAGCTGAAGGAGGGCAAAATCCTAATTTGTATTCATCTCCCTTCAGACAGGCACGTCTTCTCTCTCATCCCAACACTCTTATCTCATCTCCAACCAGCAGCCAGCCAGCAACCACACCTTCACACCAAGCTTTCCTATCTATCAAATGCTTTATGGGCTCCTCCTTTTCAATAAAGCAAACCAGGGAGCCGTGTGTAGGAAGATGATGACAGATACAGATACAAAGGTTTGCTTGTTCTGTCTCTCATCTTTTCTGAAGTCCACATGAAACCTTAAGGATTGGGGTTTTGACTGTAACTTGGCTGTGCCCAGTTTTTCTAACGATGTCTGGAAGCCAAAGCGCTACAGTTACAAGATCAACATCGAGCTCAGGCAAAATGTATAAATTCAGCTCATAGATAATTGTTCGATATCCATGTGTCTCCTCTCACACCATCGCCAGTCAGACAGATGTTCAGTGGTAGAGTCTGTAAAGATTGCAAGGTTTCAGATTTTCATCCAGCTCCTTCTGAGGCATTTTCTTCCTGGGTGAGACAAATGAGAGAATAATAATTAATACCGTTGTTTTCCCAGGGCATCATCCTGTGCACTGTATTGTTTATATGAACAGAGACGTGCACACACAAACAAACCACCTACAATCACTGCATGTGAAGAAACTGTAACCTCAATCTTGATCTCTAAAAGGAGCATCATGACTTAATCCATAGCTTAACACCCACATGCCTTCTGATGTGTTGGAGTAGTTGTAAGACTAAGTTGTCAACAACTACACACACACACGCAAAAAAAAAAATCTCTTTAATAATTGCAGCACAAATTAATATTCCACAAAAAAAAGAATAAAGTTTGCTCAAAAGTAAAGTATTTACTTTTTCATTCACATTACTCTGAACAGACCTAGGAAATTGGAGCGTGGCGGTACAAAGGGAAATGTTGCTTCCAGGCAACAGTAACGGAGCATTATCACATGATGGAAGCTGACTCAATTTCAAATGCAACAAAGGAGAGAGGAGCTGAAATTTGGAACTGTGGTGTCGTGTCCCAGAAGGGATGAAAACTTCAAATGACGGCTAATCGCCACCCTCCAGCATTCCATCCATGTATTAGCTTTACTTTAATTTATTATTCAAGACAAATAGCATGATTTACTGGCCACTTATAATGCAGCAATATGTGACAAATTGTTATCTAAAGCTGGATTTTTGTCAGTTACTGTGAAAAAGCCACACTAAGGGTCCACTGTGAAATCGTCACTGAGTTTTGTGGGTTTTATTCATTTAAACATGAAACAATTAGGGTGAGGGGTTATTACTGGAACAAAGTTTGCAAACTTGTTAATTATTTTTAGGGATTCTGTTGATTTCATTTTTCATACATCAACCAGCTTTGAAGTGATGGCAGGGTATTAAGAAATGTGGCGGCTGGAAAACAAACAGCGGTGTTTGCCACAGTAATTACAAATGTTTGCCTTTTCACATTTAGCGCATCCTTCAGCCAGTACATTATGGCTGTCAAGAGTGATTTCCAAGTGTATGTTTGTTCCTGATACAACTCTGCAAATCACCGCCATTAAATGAAGTGTTGATTGGCAGCTGGTCTCTTGAGAGGGATTATTGTGCTATGGCTGTGACAACAAATTGGCATATTAAATAGCAAAGGAAACAGCCTTGGTGTCTTGGTGCCAGTCTCACCAGTCTTGGTGCATTCATTTTCAAACTCTCAAGCAACCATGAACAGTTTTATAAATCATAATCAGTGTGGTTTGTTTTTGCAGTGTTTCCTCTTATTTGTGCTGTTTTCTAAAGATCCTTTAGATAAAACCTTGTTCTTGCTTCTAAAACTGTCAAACTCAAATTTTTTAACAATCCATCTAATTATTATTGAGACATTAATCTAAATGCAACCCTCATACGAGGCCAGTGAATGACTCAACCAAATTTAATGACAATGTATGAAATATTTGTTAAGGTATTCCAGACTAGACCAAATTTGGTGACGCTAACAACCAATGCTGGCTTTCAAAGAGCTACACAGCCAGCATGACTCAAAATGAATCACCGGCAAACACTGAGACACCTAAAGGTCAGTTCTACCGACTCTGCAGTTCCTGTGTTGTGTCTCTCTGTCTTTGATGGTCAAAAAAGAAAAATAAACATTGTTAACTTGGAAACCAGTGAGTCTCTTATTCCTTTTTAAAACTATAACTTAGTCAGGGCTGACATACCCCAAAAGTTCAAACTAGTAGTGTAAGCCGAAACATCTAAAAAAAATAATATTTATCTTAACTGTGTAAAGCCTGAACCATGAAATAATTACCAGACAGTTAAAAAAAGAAGAAAAATGACAAATGCATTTAATTCCTCTCTTGAAATAACCTAATCTATATTTCTCACTTTGTATAATAAGGTCTGACGTGACCTATATTGTATGGGTAGCAATCACATCAGTCCATCTATGGTTCAGTTTTTGTCACTGGAACAGTCCTGTGGACTGTTTTACTAAGGACAAAATATCCTCACCCATTCATTCATTCAGTGATCATACCCTTCCGTCTAT
Organism: Bujurquina vittata; assembly: GCA_015106715.1. Taxonomy (NCBI): domain Eukaryota; kingdom Metazoa; phylum Chordata; class Actinopteri; order Cichliformes; family Cichlidae; genus Bujurquina; species Bujurquina vittata. The sequence goes on along the minus strand of VUQK01043633.1, from coordinate 44,532 downwards.
TTCAGGGTCTGGGTAGTAGTAAGTCTCCTTTTCTATGATTTCTTCCCCCCCCATGGGATCCCCTCACCACTCCCAGTGTATACCGAGAAAATTTATCTAAAGTTCCCTCACATCATACAATATAAAATCTTTGTTCCTTGCTTTGTCTTGCTCCAAGCCTGGACCATGACATTCAAATGGCTGAGAGGGCAGTTGTCTACTGGCTGCCCTCCATCAAAGACCTGTACTCTTAAACAGCCAAGAAAAGGGCACAGAGTACTGACTGCACATAAACGCTTATTATCCAAACTGAGTCGGACATGCAAGGAATGGTAACTGAGCTTCACTGCAGCTTCAAGTACAATAATCCTTATTAAAAGGTTCTGTGAAGGTAAGTACTTACTGGTTTTGAACATTTTTGCTTTTCTTTTCTGAACCCCAGGGTGAGAGTAATCCAGCAGCTAAGGACTGTGAAAATTCAAATAAAAATACACTGGACAAATGGAAGGCCAAAAAAAAAAAAATCAGGACATTTACTATTCTTATCAAATGCTAAAGTGGCTCAAACCCCAATTTTGTCTCCAAGTAGCATAGATCAAATTTATTACACATGAAATCTTGTTTTATTTTATTTCCTAGATCAAATCTGATTCATGCATATTTCGCAACTAAGCGGCCGCTGCTAAAATTACCAGATTGGATTGTTAGGATGGACACATCTGGCTTCACTGTACACACATTTTGCCTGTCATCATCATTCAGTGTCTGCACAGTACAAACAGTAACATGGTGAAGAGCAACAACACTAACCGTGGTTAATGGAGAGACATTGTTCCCAATTTTCTAAACATGTATGGAGATTCATTCCCAGACGTGCATACAAGCACAGCCCCGTCATCCCTGAGTATGATAGTGAGTCAAGTTATTGTTATTCATGTACGCATAAAATATCACAACAAAAAACCATGATGTGCACATGTGTCAGAGGTAGATGTAACGACTGATGGGTGAAACATCACACAGCTCACACAGCGTGACTACTTTACAGTCATCTCAGCACTTCATTGCATCAGCAGAGAAGAGACCGATTAGTGCGCTGAGTGTCTGGTAATGACGCTTCGTCCTTGTGTTGTAATACCGAATGCACCAAAGAGTGAGCCAGCAATAAGACTGCCGTGGACAGCGCTGAATTATTCATTCACATGTCCCTGTTGCAAGCTGCTACACTGTAATATGTTTCTGGTGCATATCATTTCCCACACACGCACATGTGCAAGTAGCATGTATGATAGATGATTAAACAGCTTATCTATTTACACATCAGACAAGTCAAGGACAAAGCTTATCTCCTAAGGGTCTGGTTTACAGTGCAATGAGCTAATGAGATTCATAATGAATGGATGAGAGGGAAAGATTTTCAATCAAGACCAGGCCTTGCCTTAAATGGGCTGTATACTGTTTGCGTGAAAGCGATTATGTCTACATCTGGCTTTGAAATTGAAGATCTAATACAGTAAGGCCAGACTCTAACATGAGATGTGCATTTATCATCCTTAAAAAAAAGGGAAATGGGAACAACAATCTAACATCACAATAAAAATAGCAAAAAATGTTAAATAGACCCATCAGCGTGTGACGAAGAGCAGAACGGGAGCAACCACAGTGTTCTCTACCCAGCTGGAGCCATTGCATCACATGCCAATCACAAATCAGAAATTAATTTCTTTCAGGCTTGGGCTAAGTCCAAGCAGATGCTGCAGCATGTGAGGCAGTCTGGTTGTTGGTCTGGATGAAACAGTATTACCCTCTAAACCCTACAAGCCTCCAAGTGCCGCATGGCCCCAGTGTAAATAGGCTAATTGATTTAGCCCAGAGGAGTCAGAGCCATTGCTACCTTTGCTGTCAGCTAATGTCTAGTGTTTACTCAAGCATGCACTAAACACCATTTAGTGCGTGCTTGAGTAAACATGCTTGAGCATGCATGTGCATCACATAAACTCTGGATTATGTCCAAAGTTGTACTTGTGCTAGCACATACCAGGACATAGCACATGTCTTTCTACTTCTTCCGTTTGGTTTAGGGGAGGGTGGCAGCTGTGTTGGAGCATGCAGCGTGTAGAAGACATGACGTCCACTCTGCTGCTGTGATTTCTCTGGACTTGCTGCACTCCTGCAAATGCACAATAGATCTGTTCTGACTCAGGTGAACATTTGGCTTGACAAATGCAGCTGCACCAGACAACGTCAATCAAAGTTCAGTGCTGCTGCACATGCATGTTTTCCTGTCCAGCAACCACAGTCCAGATGAGAGATTACCTAACGTGATTAAAAATGTTGATTTGCTTATTACGACTATGACCACCAAACAATCAGCATGGCGGAGTAACTGTTAGTAGTGTGACTACAGTGGAGATGATGAGACTAAGAGAAAGACTCCTTAAAAGCTGATGAAAAGACACTTTCAACTTGAACCTTTGCACATGGAAAACACATTAAATCAATATAAATGTTTAAAATAAAAATTCTTCTAAAGCTACACACTATATTACGATGGGACCAACTCCACCAGTTACCATCATGATGTTCTGACCCATGAGTACTCAGTAGACATTATTACATTATTGCATCAGTTCACAGTACCAATGGGTCAGGCTTTATTTATTTATTTATTTTTTACTTTTATACAACTTAAAGTTTCTTTCCCACTGACGCAAACACAAAAGCTCACAGACCTTTAAATTGAAATGCAGGAAATTTACATTTTATATTTCTCAAACCTACATGCCTGGCTTCAAAAAATAATCATTGTTTACTTTGTGCGAGTAGGTGAACTGCCTTTTGCTGCCAATGCATTTGGATGATGTGTCCTATCATTACAGGCAGTCCACATCCAAATTCAGTTTATATACTGTACAGTATATCCAGTGAGCTCTTATATGAGAAAGCTCCTTGCAACAATTGGAAGGAGAAACTTCTTTTTACCAGCTTGGTGCCAAGCAATAACACAATTATACATTGCTGGGATTTATTATATGAATATGATAGAATCAGTGTCTGAAGAGTGAAAAATATCTGTTAAAAGACAATCTGTTGATTAAATTGCATACACTCTAACCTGACAATTAGAACGAGTTCATAATAATAGCATTCTTGCAATGTAGACTAACAAATATCTATCTAATATATGCTTGACAAATATAAATTGAGAAACACTGGCTTTTTCAAATATAGTTTTTCTTTCGTATTATTGATGTTTGCAGGTTTCTAGGTGCATAAAGAGTAGGTGTTTTTTCTCAACCTGTGGGGGCTGCACATGTGGCGAAGCATGCTCACGTACAAGCACAAATAAATGCGACATCTGCATCACCTAGCGACCATCCATTTACACACACAAAAATACAAGGATATATAAAGTCCTTGGAGTTGATTTATGGTGACTGATTGGAGTGCTAGAAAATGAATTGTAGAGAGCGTGAAAGGAAAGGAGGTTAACCAGCAGTATAGTGATATTATTCTGTATATAACTCAGGACTTATTACAGGAGCTAAGAAGGATAATCTCTTCTGTAAGCTGATAAGAAAGGGACGGATAGTAGAAAGCTATACATTTTAGCCTCTCAGCAAGAGAATTACAATATTTCTATAATCAAAGTCTCCCAACTTGTTAGAGTTTTACCAGGCTGCATAGCAGCGTGATAAAGCTGGTTTAAAAGTAGATTCTGGCATTGTTTTTGTCTCTTCATTTCTGCTCAAAATAAACTTTATCAGCACACAGGCCGCCTTCCCACCAGTAATGCAGTCCTCACTGTACGTGACCCTTGCAAAGTAGAACAGGACCAGTGGAAATCTAGGACACCTGAGAAGCTGCTGCAGAGATTATCAGTATGCAAATGTTGCAGGATGCTATAGGAGGCACAGTGAGACTGAGAGACCAGCCAGGAGAAATAATAGTAGTGCTTATTATGATATAGTATACTAATACCTGTGTCTAATTGTAAAAACAAGTTAATGTCCATGTGATCTTTTGAGTCACACAGATTATTTCAACATACACTCACCAGACACTTTATTAGGTACACCTTGCCAGTACTGGGTTGGAAGCCCCTTTCCCTTCAGAGCTGTCTTAATTCTGTGTGGCATAGATTCCACAAGGTGCTGGAAATATTCCTTTGTTGACTGTAAATCCATGATATAAAACCGATGCAAGGATGGATCCATGCCTTTGTGTTGTTTATATCTAATTCTGACCCCGACATCTGAATGTTGCAGCCGAAGTTGCCTCATCAAATCAGACAAGGTTTTTCCAATCTTCTATTGCACAAATTTGGTGAGCCATTGTAAATTGTTGCTTTAGCTTCTTGTTCTTAGCTGACAGACCACCCTGCATGTGTGCTATATAGTCTGAAGTTTTGTGTTTGGATGATTTTAAAAAGGAAGCCTATACTTTTGGTATTTTTAAAATTAAATTAAATTAAAATTGTAATGACAGTGTAATTAAATTTTGTGTGTGTGTGTGTGTGTGTGCGTGCGTGCGTGCGTGCGTGCGTGTGTGTGTGTGTAAAGGACAGAGAGATAGAGAGGAAGCACTCACTTGAGGGTGACAAACAGAAGTGCTTCTATCTTTATCTTTTGAGTTGGAGTCATAAAAGTAAAAGGAGTAATGATTCACTGGATTTTAGGAGCCATCCAGGAGACAACAGCAGATGTTTGACACTGAAGAGGACACCGTGAAAGCCTGTAGTAGGTTTCTTTATGGCACTTGTGTGACTGCTGATATTTACTGAATTCAGACTTTTAACAGTCATCGTGGCAGTGAAATAAAATACAGAGCCAAGGGTTGGCATGTAGAGTTAAATTGGATCAAAATCTGAACTGTGGAGTGCTGTGCATGTTGTTAGGAGGATGAGCTGAAATGGTGAGACAGTGCTCTCTAACCATAGTAGATGATCCAGTATGTCGGCAAAGACAGCTCACTGAGGGCTGATTAGACTGTGGGACAGCTTGTGCAGTATTTGTTATAAACCCAGAATATGGCACCATTTGTGACATAAGAAAACTAGAAATCTTGTTAAAAAAAAAAAAAGCAACGGCTTTAGCAGGTGTTGAGATACTCAGTAGTTTTCAGATAGTTTAGAGACACTATAAAAGTTACAGAAATCAATTTTACCATTTTAAAATGCCTTAAAATGCTGGTGCATGATCAATCCACACTACAGTATAACACTCACTTTTATGTCCTTGACTAAGTTTTCTACTCTTTATTGCCTGTAACTAGACTGAAGCTGCATTCCTTTTCTCCTTATTATGCTGCTGTTTGTCATTATTTTACTCTTCATTGTATTTTAAATCTTTTAATGCATGCCTTCACTTTGTCTTGAGCTTTTTCAAATGGCCTCATATTTAAATAGTAGTAGAAAGATAACCTTTCTGACACTAAAACCAAAAGGTTTGAATATTCTTAAAAAGAAGCAGTAATCTTGAGTTGGTGAGTAAATGCAGACAGCTGTAGCTTTCATAGAGATGGTGTATTGATTTTATTGTCAATTAAACTGGATGGATCCATAGAGCATTGCAGAATCCCCAAAAATATGTGTGTATGCCTATTTGTAAGTAAAACGGAACCGAAAGTCTGACATCTTGACTATCTAATTTGGAAGAAGTTTAGAGCAAAACCTTTCTAAAACATTTCTAACAGGCAGATGGTGTCAATTAACAAATGTTGGGCTGCCTTTAAAATTTTGGAGATGAGCTGACAGCTCTGTGTTCAGAATGTAGTTTAAGAAGCTCAGGTCTGTATCAAATGTCAAATGCAAATACATTCAACCTTATAACTTCATCTTTAAACTTCAAAGATTCTGTAAAAAAAAGCGATAGAAAGTAAAGTGTTTTGTTTTTTTTGTTTTTTTTTTAATTCCAGTTCTTCAGTCTTATTACAGCATTATCTGTTTCCTACGGTGGCCCAAACAGATCAAACGCACTGCAACTTAAGAAAATACCAGCAAATGAAAGAACACTGCAAAAGAACACAAAGCACAACAGAACCTTAATAAAACACAATGGAAATTGAATGAAAAGCTCACAAAAAAAGAAAAGAAAACTCATGAACGTGTTTTTGGGGAGATAACGTGATGAAAAGCTGCGGAAGAGACAAGTTAACAGCAAACGGTTAATAGGAAACATGTTGCAACTCTGGACAGGCCAAGGCGACTTAAAAGTCACACTCTACATGAGATCTGCCAATTGGATAAGTGAAAGGGTGTCAGCTAAGCTATCTGCTGATCTTGGCTTGCAATGATATCATCGAGCTGCTGGGATTGCAGCTTGACCTTGTTGAATGCCTCAACTGACATTATGCTCAATTGTTTTGTGCCACTGATGCATTAATGCAGGGGTGGGAAATTAATTTTCCTAAGGGGCCACATGAGAAAGTGGGGATGTTGCAGAGGGCCGCAGAAATGAGCTGAACTCAGTTGTGCTCAATATTAATTTTATCTCTTTATAAGCTTAATGGTTCAGACCATCACAACAGTCCCAGTTTCACATGTGGCCCCTTTGGAAAATTAATTGTTCACCCCTGTGATTAAGATAAAGTCAAACGTATGCTTCTTCCTGGAGATTTGTGGACCAATATTACATTTTGCTTGAACAGAGACAATTCAAAGTACAAGAAAACTTAGCCATTTTCTTAAATCTGTTTGTATCTATGCTATTAGATTGTTCTTGATAGATAATCTGTTTTCATTTAGTTTAATAGCTAACTCTGCCTTTGTTGTTGTATTTCTGATTCCATTTCACAGTAAAAATATTAACCTACAAAAATTAATCTTCCATGTAGAAGCCAAAACAAATTATTTGATTTGTTATTATCCTGTTATCGTTTATTGAAATGTTTTTTTTCTTATAATGTTCCTCCAAAAGAAAAATTTTAAACTGATGACTGAACCGTAAACTCTGTTGTTTCTATAGTGTAGTATTTCATACTCTTCTCACAGTTTAACTCAGAGGCTTTCAGTCAGCAAATTACAGGCTCTGGGATAATGTGAGATAACTATCCCCCAGAGCTGCCTTGAAATAATGGAAATAGGCATCTTTCAACAAGTAGTCAATCTTGAAACACTGACCACTAATGGCCTGATAGGTTGCTGCTGTGAGAGCAGGGAGTGCATCTTTCTGTGGGTTCAGACATGACCCCTGCTGTCATTTTCACAGCAAGTGACAAATTCTCATGATCTAAAATTACAGCTTTCATCTGGAGGGCCTAATCCTACGTATCAGCTCTAATTATATGGACAGCCTGACTGCTGATTAATTGGAGGTGGAGGGATACAGCAATGAAGAAATCTGCATGGCCAGGAAATAAGGAGAGGAAAGAGACAACAGGAGTCAAGACCAGAAAAGATTTGAAATCGAGGGACTGGAAAGAGGGCCTGGAAAACTGACTGAAAACAGACATAAACTTTGGGCGGCTGAGGTTAAAAATCATTGTGAATAAAACAAAACATTGCACTGAGACAATGCGGTGGGTTGTCCCTTCTGCTGGAACGGTGGTGTGGAAAATGATAAACAGAAAGAGAGGAGAGACTGACAGAGGCATTTTATTTCCTGAGTGAAAAAGTCCCACACTGATTCCAGTCCCTGTGAAATAATCTCGCTTGTAAATCCAACAGGATTACCAGTGAGACTGTGTTAATTTTCTGGGTTGCTCTAATTCCAGTGTAAAGAGAAAACCCGGCAGCATAAAAACTGACAAGAGGATTTAATGAAAGAAGCGACCCGTACCATGAAATGAAGACTGACTTGGTTGAGCTTCTGTCTGTAGAAGTCAATTCGTGCACTTGTGTGCATATTCACACACATTTGCAAGTAAATATGTGACATTTTTTTTTAGTGTAGTTTACTAAACTGTACTATTGTCTCTTACTACAAACATCAAAGTGTTCATCAAAGTGTTTACAGATGTCCCAATTCTGTAGGTGAAACAGGATTGGGACATCTGTAAGCACTTCATATGTGCCACCAGCTACAGGTTAAGAGATCTGTCACATTGTAACCCAAACCCCCACCACCCCCAGACAGAGGGTGCCCACCCTGCCCCAGAGGGCCAGATGAAGGGCCCAGGGAGGACCCCAGGGAAGATCTTCCTCCCAGGGAAGATCCCGGATACTCAATGGAAAGAGAAGGGGAAAGGGAGAAGGCTGTCACTTCCTGTTTTATTTTGACAGTCCCTCGTCCCATGTGCTTGTGTTCAGTGTTGCTTCCCTTGTGTCATTAGTCTAATTTGGTTCACCGGTTCTTCCCTGCTGTCTCCACTCTCTCTAATTACCTTGTGTGTATTTAAACCCTCAGTTCTTCTCTGTTCCTTCTCGTGTCATCTGTGTCTCCTGCAAGCTGTGTGCGCCTTTTTTCCCTTTCTGTTAAGGCTTTTGTATATGGACTTCCTGCCTTGCTCAGCGATTTTGTATATTTGTGTAGCGTCAGTATTAAAAATGGCACTTCAAGTTAAGTTTTTTGCTGCTGTGTCCTGCGTTTGGGTCCAACCCCACCTGTCACACCTGGTCGGAATGCTCGCAAACCTCATAGAGTCTCCATAGAGTCCTGTATATTGGTAGGTGTATTACTGGGGACCCAAGTGAGTGTAGTGTACAGTGCAAAGTTGTTTGGGTGAGCAGTCCTCATATAGCGAAATACTGAAAACTGCATTTTTTCAACAATGACATCCTCAGCAGACTGTTGTCATCGGCCGTGTTGACAGTGTGTTCACAACAGTTTCCATTTTGTTCATCAGCAGTCCATTACAGCCTGAATCTCAGTGAGTGCAGTTCATTAAGTTTTTGCTGCATACCACAACCAATGATTTGTTAACTTCTCCTCGAGTCAATGAGCAGAAGTATCAGGTACTACCATCTAATGGAAAATCCTAACAACATGAACAGCGACACTCCACCAATGCGACGTATACAACCACCATTGTGACTATTATTATTAGTATATGCTCAGCATGAAGTTGTTTTTGGTGTTGATGCAATAACATGCGTCTGTGTGTGCATTTGTTAGCTCTGCTCCTCAGGCTCACTTTGGATATGTTTTTTAAAAAAAAAACTATTACTAGAGTACTGTTAGTAAAGGGATTATAGTAGAAATGGCACAAGAGGCCTAGGGCTTTAAAAAATGCATTTTTCGTCAGAGTTCCTAAAATTCAAGGCTTTAAAAGGAAACTACTTCCAGACAAATCAGATGTGTTAGTTTTACCTAACAGTCTAGTGTTGAGTGCAATGGTGAATTTTCTTCTCAAATATCAGCACCTAATTGTGACTTGTGGGTCTGTTTCTCTAAACCTTTACCAAATTAAAAAAAATAAAATAAAATTAGAATAGCATGCCAGCTCACTCCATAGTGCATCTTGGTGTTCCTACAGCTTTTTCAGCTTATCTTTTTGCAATGTTTTGTTACAATAGCAATAAAATATAGTAAACATAGTAGCTTCATTATATTTTATATGTGACTGGTTTGCTAGCAGCTCACATACACTATATTGCCAAAAGTATTCACTCATCTGCCTTCACAAGCATATAAAATTGAATGACATCCCATTCTTAATCAATAGGGTTTAATATGATGCCGGCCAAGCCTCTGCAGCTGTAACAGCTTCAACTATTCTGGGAAGGCTTTTCACAAGGTTTAGGCTTCTTCCAGAAGTTCATTTGTGAGGTCAGACACTGATGTTGGACGAGAAAGCTTGGCTCGCAGTAACCGCTCAAATTCATCCCAAAGATGTTCTGTCAGGTTGAGGTCAGGACTCTGTGCAGACCAGCAAAGTTCTTCCACATCAAACTCACTTATCCATGTCTAAATGGACCTTGCTTTGTGCACTAATGCACAGTCATGTTGGAACAGGAAGGAGCCATCCACAAACTGTTCCCACAAAGTTGGGAGCATGAAATTGTCCAAAATGTCTTGGAATGCTGAAAAATTAAGAGTTCCTTTCACTGGAACTAATACCTCTTTTCCATTACTCAGCTTGACTTGACTCTGCTCGACTCTGCTCTACTCTTTTCATTTTTGTTTGTTTTCCATACATACAATTTAGTACTACCTCAACAAGGTGGCAGGAAAGTTCCATGACATCATTTGTACGAGACACAAACACAAACGGTCACTCCATCTAGCTTCCTCTGAATTCTGTTGTCAGCCACCAAGCACAAAAATGTGTGTGTTGGTTAGTGTGTAGCCATTTACCTCATTGCCGGGTTTGATTCTTGTGAAATAGTCACTCTCAGCTCTCTTGGAACCATGGCTGAGTTGGTACTAAAAAGTACAGTACCTAGTACCAGATACTATCACCTAATGGAAGAACCGAGTCAAGTTGAACTGAGTAGGTACTAGTAGAAAAGTGCCATGGGGAGCCAAGCCCAGTTCCTGAAAAGCAACCATACACCATAATCCCCCCGCAACCAAACTTTACATTTGGCACAATGCAGTCAAACAATTACCATGCTCCTGGCAACCGCCAAACACAGACTCATACATCTGATTGCCAGACAGAGAAGCGTGATTCATCAGTCCGGAAAACCTGCCTCTACTGCTCTATAGTCCAGCGTGCTTTACACCACTGCATCCAACGCTTTGCATTGTGGCTTGGTGATGGAAAGCATGGATGAAGCTGCTCGGCCATGGAAACCACAAATCTGGTGAAGCAGTCTGCTAGGTGTTTTATTTTATACACCTGTGGCCATGGAAGCAATTTGAACACTCATATTCAATGAGTGAATACTTTTAGCAATATAGGGTGAATTTGTGTGTTTTTTCCAAGCTTTTCCACCCTGATGTAATCGATCCCTCTTCGATAAGCACCACTCCTTCTTTCTTTCATCAAGACTGCAGTGAAAGCTTTGCCAGCAAATGGATTTCAAAAGTGAAATCAACGTGGACCCTTTCTAATGATGAGCTAGGAGTGTCTCTTTGCTCAGATTTTGCAGAAGTCTGTAGTACTAACTTTACTTATTACCAGTTCATTACCTCGCTAAATATTTTCCTAGTAAGTTTTATACTTCTTATGCAAGACTGTATAGGCATTCACACAGTGAAAACTTCATTGTACTTAGAGCAATGGTGCATTTACACATTGGTCTGTAAGTTACACTCTACTGAGACCTGCTATCAGACTGAGTGATAGTGTCTCACAGAGTTTAGGAAATACACTTTATCTGCTGGTAGTTAGCTCTCCTTTATATCAGAAGTTGAGCAACTTAATGACTAAGGCATGAGGCTCATCTTGAGATGGATGAGTGATGGTAGACAGTCAGTACCAGTCATTATACTGGCTCTGACAGTGAATATAGCTTCCCCTGATACTTGAAAGAATTTCAGCAGAGATATGTTCTCATGGTGGAGTGGTTTATAACTGAATGGAAAAATCTTCTTCACAGACACTGTTTCACCATCTGCTTAGCTAATCAGCCAGCACTCGTGCAGCACAGTACACTGGGCTGCCGAACAAACAGTGTAAGGTTGACACTTCACTACCTCAGGTGTTTTG
>VUQK01043633.1:8970-19380 GCA_015106715.1 Bujurquina vittata | reverse complement strand
GCATGCGTGTGTGCGTGTGTGTGTGGGTGTGTGTGTGTGTGCGTGTGTGCTTGTAAAGTGTCCTGTTGACTGGGTCATGCCTATTTGCTTCTACTTAGAGGAGAAGTACAAATTAACCATTATAAATTGTGCGCTTGTGATTATGCATAGTTATTTGAACATTAATTCCAATAGTCTTAATTATCACTTTGCATTTGAAGTACTTAAATTTTAATCAGCATTCACCTCACTGAAATGGTTGCCGAAGAGCACATTTCTGTGTTATTACAGCTGAGAGATAAACAGGGTGGTAAAATTTTTGTAACTGATGATGTAAAGCTTGAAACAGGTGATTCACATATACATTGACAGTTTTTCAAGATAAATTGCCAAACACTGAGCAAAACGTAATTGCTTCCAGACTATGCTGTTTTTGCTGTCAGAGAGGCAAAACCACTAGGTTAAAAACAAAACATGATGCATTACTCAGCTTTGACAGCTACTTGTGTCAGAACTGGGTACATTGTCAAATATAGCACAGCAGAGGCAGGACTGAACAATGAGGAAACATGTTGCCATTCCACAAATGGTGAAACTACAAGCCGCATCGCTGCCAGCTTGCAGTGATGATGTCCAGATAAGAAAAGGCAGTGGTAAAATAGAATTACAGATATGACAGATGTACATTTCAACCAAAATGAAATCCAGAAATTGTATTTCAGCTTAAGAAGAACTGCAGCTAACAGCAAATACACAGAGTGACAGGTGTACAGTGAGGTAAACCTACCCACTTCAGACTGATTATTGCATGCAATGAATATTTATTGTCCTCTAGTCTGATAATGATTGATGTGATTCTATTGAAATTAGAACATTTTATATGCAAGTGACACCATTTTTGGAATTATCATTAAAATATACAAAGTATGAACTTCTAGTCATACCAGTACATAGGAGCATTGAAATGTAGGCTATAACCAGCTTCAACTGTATGTTAGGGAGAATATCTGTCAATGTCATGGCAAGCCATCCAGTGGTTGTCAAAATATTTCAATTTGAGCCATGTCAAATATTTCAATTTGACATGGCTCAAATGGGAGAATTGGACAAAAACTTGGGGCTTCACTGAAGTCTCTAAGTTTTATTCTCCAGGGACCATGAATATAGGTGTACAGTATGTGTGTCAGCATACCAATAAAATAGTTGTTGATATTGTTATTTGGATGGACAGACCAACTCACAAATTGAGTTTGACCCTAATGTTGTGGTTGGCTATCTTAAAGCCACCAAATGCACTCATAGACCCACACAACTGTACACTTTATCATTTTATTGGCTTAAACAAGCCTTCTGTCACAGCACTTGTTCAGCAGCCTAGTAACACTGAGTGCTCGATCAGTTATTCTAAACAACAAAACCTAAAGACCATAATTGAAGATGCTCAATAAACATGCACCCCAGTAAAAGCAATCAGAGCAGTGAGAGGCAAACTGTGCGGTGTGTTAACATCGATACATATAGAGTAAATGGGGTAGGGGGGGGTGGGGTCTCTGTGACTGCAGGCAAACATTGTGGAATGTGTTTCTGCAGCAAAGATACTAATGAGTTTTCTGTCACCATATGGATTATAAATAACTGAGAAATTAACCAAACTCTTCTAAGGTAATGAAGAGAATATTAATGGACTTGGCTGAGAGTAACAGGTTGATTATTTGGTCTAACTGGCTTTGACTTGAAGTGTTGCTACTTTGCTAAAAGAAATCTCTGCAGGTCCCTCATGCATCTGAAAAACTTCACCCATATTCAGTTTGTATAAAGAGTTGTTATTAAAGTACCACAATACTAGCTCAATTGTATTTAAAGGATTCACACCTTTATCTGTTAGGAACTTTCCACTCCAAGTTATGAAGGACTGTGCAGTAAATCCCAGTGAGGTTCTTTCCCCCTCAGTTTGCCCCAGGATAATGCTGTTTCCACATGGTTCACCTGTCCGATTTGGTTAGCTCTGGAGAGTCCACTCTGTCATATTCCTATACATTCATATGCACACACGCTGCACTAAAGCAATAAGTCGAGTGTGCTCCTCCTGTCTTGTGTGGTGGAAAGGATCGAATCAGGATCAGCTCATTAATCCTTACGCCTGATGCCAGTGAAAGGCCCCAGAACTAGAGTCTTCACTCATGGTCTGTCAGTTTAAATCCCACCAAGCATACCGACCTTTAAATGCTGACTAGACAAAGGTTTGGACGTAAGCACGGCTGGAGTTCATGTTAAAAGTCATCATTGTGGAACATGTTGCAGTGCTGACCTGAAAAATATGTGAGCGGTAGTGAGCTCCATGGTTTGCCTGCTGTGTTTTTGCTGCAGCTGCAAAGCAATCTTTTTTATAAGAGGAAATACAAAGCTGATTCTTGAACCCTTCTTATAGGTCAAAACAGCTTAGCTTCATCATCATCCTGTGCAATACAAATAATAATAATAAATGAAAAATCTGAATTTCAACCCTTGCAAAACCTTTCCTTCAAATGGCAATTACCCAATGATAGCTTAAAAACTGTAATTATGCACAATATTTATGTTGTCAAGTGTGCATGGGCCTGTACAGGGAGGCTTGTTTAAAAACCTGGTTGGTGCCTTTTGGAATTATTTTGATGCTGGATAATAATACAAGTCTGGGAAGTCTGTGCTTTGAGTTTACAAAGTGAAATTATACAATTTAATTAATCACTTAACTCTATTATGCCGATACTTAGTCATACAGTCAAAGGATGCATCAAAAGAAGAAGAAGAAGAAGTAGTGATGGCTTAAACTGAGTCTTTAGAACTCCATCATGTCCATGTTTTGTACTAAGTCAAAATCTAGAGTAAAACTATATCCACTCCAACTACCTGTGGCTTGGTACCTACAGTAGACAACCTTGAATGCCCAAGGTGGAATCGAACCCAGGCCTTCCAGATGGTTCCAAATGGCAGCAGTGCTAACCACCGCACCACTGTGCTGCCACATGAAGAAAAGATTGCTACAAAAAATACTGCATAATAATCCCTGTCTGGCCCACAGTAAGTGTATATATCATATACACCCCCCACACAGTCATCTCTAAGGTTTAAAGAGAATGGTTTGAAAAATGTCCAGTGAGCTTTCAACAGGCAAGCATGCTTTGTTCATGCCACAGGTCAGAGGAGAACACACTAACCACTCATTACAACAAGCAACGGAAGGCTAAAATTCACCTGGGCTCACCAAAATTCAACAATAGAAAACTGGAAAAATGTTACCTGGTTTAATGAGGCTGATTGGATGGTAGGGACAGAATTTGGAATATGGATCTATCCTTCCTTCTGTGAGTGGTTCAGGTTGCTGCTGGTGCTGTAATGGTTTGGGGAATATTTTCTTGGCACACTTTGGGCCCCTTAGTAACAAGGGAGCATTGTTTGAATGGCACAGTCTACCTGAGTATGCTTCTGATAGCTGCTTCCAGCAGGATAACACAACATGTCAGAAAGCTCAAATCATCTCAAACTGGTTTCCTGAACATGACAGTGAGTTCCCTGCACTCAAATGACCTCCACAGTCAACAGATCTAACTCCAATAGGGCACCTTTGGGATGTGGTGAATGATGGATGTGCATCTGACAAATATGCATCAGCTGTGTGATGCTATAATGTGAATATGGACCCAAAATCTCTGAGGAATGTTTCCAGCACTTTATTGAATGAGGAATACCATGAGGAAATAAGGCAGTGAAGACAAAAGGGGGTCCAACCTGATACTAACAAGGTGTAAATAATGAATTGCCTGGTGATTAAAATTGTGAACGTATCAGTTAAACATAACCTTTCAAATCCAACTCATTTAGCAATAAATAATGATGACAAATACATCAGAAAAAGCAGACTGAAACTTACAGGTGCAAATTTATATTTAGGGAGCGACTGCGCATCTATGACTTCTGGAGATGCAATGTTAATGGTACACATCTGGTTACAGCGAGGTTGTTCATGTTCAGTGTCCTGGATTCAGCCGTTGATTGCCTGTGTGTGCACGTGCGTGTCAGCTGAGGCCTTTGTAAGCAGCTGTTCATTTTGTCCATGTGCAGCACTAGCTGAGCAGTGGGTGCTGGACATTTAGGCAAACAATCTGCTCTCAGTAAACACTCAGCTTGTGGTGTTTTATGTTTTTCCAAACATACAAATGAGCCTAAATTAGTAGCTTTTTATATTGTGTTTCCATCTGTGCAGTATTTAGTTGTTTAGGTGGATTTTTAATAATTTGTGGCTCATGTTTACTTATTTTGAGAGCAGGAGAAAAGTAACCTTACACAGAGAGTAATTAATTACTGATGTTTGATGGGTAATTGTAGATGCACTTTGTCAGTAAACAAATAATGCCAAGTTATATGAAAATTATATATGAAAATTCCCTCACTGTTTTATGTTACTATTTTACCTGAATTTTGACTATAAAATGTATCTACTTCATAGGGTCATCAAAAATTCCCAGAACACAAACACACACAAAAAATTTTCTGTATTTTTCTTTTCAGAAAGTGTCTTTACACAAAAGCTAGTCCTAGGTTTCCACGGCGCTCTGTGTTGGAACTAATAATGTTTAAATGATGTACTTGCTTCCATTAGACAATATAATTAAAGAACACAGCATATATTTTCATTGCTATGCCGATGACACCGTGTTATTTAAAAAGACTTAAAGACATAAAGGACGTCCCATAATTGTCTTCTTCTAAATTCAGAACAAACTGAGGTTATACTCTGCCCTAAAAATCTTAGAAACATTAAAACTATTCAGTAATAAAACTATAATATAACTGAAACACTGAAAATCTTGATGTATTTGTTAGTCTGGACTATTGCAATTCTTTATTATAAAGTTGTTCAAGCCTTCAAGTTGATCCTAAACCAACAGGGATGAGAAAGAGACATCATATTTCTCCCATATTAACCTCTTTTCATTGGCTTCCTGTTAAATACAGAATTGAATTTATAATCTCTCTCCTTACATCCAAGGTCTTGAATAATCAGACACTGTTATATTGTAAAGATTGTATAGTGCCATAACATCCTCACGGGGCAATATGATCTTAGACTGCATTCTTACTTGTAGTTCTACAAGTAGAACGAGGCAGAGTGTTGAGCTGTCAGGCCCCTCTCCAGTGGAACCAGTAGCAAGCCTTGATTTAGGAGACAGGCACCCTGTCTAGTTTTAAGATTCGACTCAAGACATTTATAGTTAGGGCTGGATCTGGTAACCATCTCTTAGTTATGCTGCTATAGGCTCAGGTTGTTGGGGAACTTCTGCAGATGGACCTAGCACTGCTTCTCCACTCTCATCATTTTCTCTTCCTCTGTGTTTATACACCACTACGACATATAATTACATTTCTTCCATAATTCATTTTTTGTCCTACGCTCTCCTTTCTCTACTTTCCTCTCACCCCTTAACCAGTATCGGCAGATGGTCGCCCCCTCCTTTAGTCTGGCTCTGCCGGAGGTTTCTTCCTGTTAAATGGGAGCTTTTTCTCTGAATCTGAGCAGAGAGTATAGCGCTGTACACTTCAGAATTCATCCTGCTACTTCTCTCATCAGTGACATTATCAACAAACATTATTGGCCTGGTTCCAGTGGCAGCCAAACGGGCCCTTGCTATAACTTTGCTTCTGTCATGTTCACTGTGGTCGCGTGAGAAGATAAAATTGTGCCATTGTCCAAAAATGTATGACCATTTTGGTCAGCATTAATGGTACTTTTACAGATTGCCAAGTCTCCTATGCCATGCTATTTGACATAAATCCACACCATCTCCTCTGTCCATAAGTTCTGAAAAGAACATACAATTTTTATTTGTCAGGCCACAGATCAGTGAAAATAGTTCTGATGAGAATTCAAATTTCACTCCAACATTAATTCCAACCTTCAAATGCAAAATACCATCTAAATGCAATCAACTGTGCTTTCCACCGAAACATACTGTAGAATGATTAATGAATCTGTGCTCTCTTCCAGCCCTCATTTTAATTGGCAGCAATTTTCCAAGTGGTGCTATCTACCAACATGTTCTGCAGAAAAGAATAGAAAACCTTTCTTGTGATTTGACGTAATACTATAGTTTCATAAACATCCAGATCAGACATGTTCTTCTGCAGCTGAAACATCATAGTTTAGTATTCTGATCTGATGACTGTGCTAATCTCCTATAAAACAGTAGATTAGCATTTATATGTAGGCTTGATTTCTTGTCTCTTTTATAAATACAAACAAAGTGCAAACCAAATTATTTTACTGACCAAGTTCCTTTCATGTGAAAGTTTCTAAAGAGCAACTTTGGTTTCTTTTGTAGATGATCCTCAAAAATCAGCATTGTTTTGCGTTTGGAAAAGCCTGTAGCCTCGCCTTGAGACTTGCCTCCAAAAGAAAATCTGCTCTTTATAGTTCAATGTGAAGGATACAGTTGATTTTAATTCCAGTCAGATACAGAACATGGTAAGCATATTGGTTTTTTTATGTTTATTTTTCAGCCTGTGGCTTTGCTTCAGGTTATGTTAAGTGCCTGAACAAATGTTTAGTCAGCAAAATGAGATTAGGCAAATTAAAAAGATTTTCCACTCCTGTTTAAATTAGAAAACCCAACTCACAAGCCTTCACCCAGTGTGAGTTCAAATTTATAGAATTACTAGTGTGTCTAAACTTTCACTTCACTTCCTCCTGCTGAGATGCAAATGCTTTAATGAGCCTTGCATATTTGAAAATTCCAGGCAAAACCACACCATCCCGCTGCGCCATTGTAATTATTCAGCAGATGCAATAATATTCACTGCAGGCAGTTAAAGAACAGCAGTGGGGTGACTGTGTGTTTGAGTGGGCCATGTCGTACGTAAAATCAGTTTAAACAGTCACATCGTGGGGACTTGTCTTACTGTTGGGAACATAAAAGAAGTCCCATTAACATCAATTTTAAAATTTCATGGTGATGATGTTTCAGAGTTAAGGTGTGATCTGTGGTAGACAAGTAGTAATTGTGGTTAAGGTCAGTATAAGTCTCCAGGAAATTAAGGTATGTCAATGTAATGTCCTCTGACAGCATCAAAAGACAATTGTTTGTCCAGTGTGTCAGAATCGCATCCTTCCAAACTGATCCCGTTTCTCTTGGATGCCAGTCCCAACAAACTCATGGCAGCTGAGCACACTTGGGTCACTTGCAACACTTCTTTCTAATGTTTTGGAACTCAGACATTATAAAAGTAATGTATTCATAAAGAAAGTTTTTCTTTGTTTGTTTGTTTTTTGTCTCCATACAGAAAACAGATGAATAATTTTACTATAATTTGACCATAATTCACAAAATCTGTCTCTTTTCTTTCTTTGTCTGCAAACGCCTCCTTAAGCACCAGTAGCTGAGCAACCAAACCTGTAACACACAGGTACACCTGAAGGTTCTTATCTATATCAGTCATTATGGTGAACAACATGTTGGCTAGCAACCACCTAGCAATGGGCTAAAATTACGTGTATTTAGCTTTTATGCATCCAGAGAATCTTATGAAAGCATCCTATTGTTTTAATTTCATGACATCAAATTTACAGCCACAAAAATGTAATTATGTATACCTTGTGACCTACGCTCAAAAAAATGACCCATTTTTAGCATATGAACAACATCTACCACTCCAACTTTGTTACTTAAATAAGTATATAGTTTGTTGGTTAACACTAATTCCTAAAAAAAACACACACACACACACATTCAGTATGAGGTGAACAAACCCTGCTAAACTGTAGCAGTTCAGATTCAACATTTTGTGATGCATTCATGCGGTAACTCTAACAGTGTCATGGTCCCTGGGTCTTTGACTCAGGCTTTTGAGGTCTGGGAGTTTATGTGTTTGGTATGACTGAGTTAGCTGCCCTGTGATTCAGTAGGTGGGACTGGCCTCCTTTCCTGCCTTGTTCACCTGGCAGTAACAAGCTTACCTGTTTGAAATCTGGTGTTAACCTGTGACTACTTAAGGAATCTTGAGTCTTTGCTGGATCGTTGCTCTGCATACAGTTAGGTAAACTGCTCTCTGATGTCTTATTTTTTGTCTTTTTATGAATACTAACCGTGTTGTGTCTTGAGTGCAGCATAACCTGAGAGTGAAAAAGGAAGGGAATCTGTTTGGAGACATTAGTTTCTCAAGAGATTCAGTTGTGGGAAATGCCCGCTGGCTCACAGAAGTGAACTCAGCTCTGGAACCCATCGTTTGACCTGTTGCAAATCTTCTGAGTCTGTAAATAAACTTGTTGAACTTTTACTTCTGAGCCCTGCACTTCAGTCCACCTGCCTGAGTGGCCTTGACAAATAGGGCACCTGAGCAGTAAATGACTTTATACATCATCCACTACAAAATACCTTTGCACTGGTTATTTAAAAGCAGATGCAAAAACTCCAAAGACTGATAAACCCACTCAGTTTATCAGATCATCAAAAACTCAACCTTTCTCCCTCTACAGTTGAGTGAATTGTTGTCAAAAAAGTTAAGCAATTTCAGAAATGACTGTAGCCATTTAGTTTTCAGCAAATGATTTTCAAAAAGGACTAATTTGGTGCACTACACAATTTAGTTTACAGCAACAAAACATTGCAAGTGCAAAGGTGCATGTATAACAGTAGTGTTCTAAAGGCTTGCTGATTTTAAGTTGTCTGTTAGTCATAAAAACAGCAGCAAAAAGTTTATACGGGGAGTGAGATTATGCTGTTTTGCTTCACAGAACTACAGTATATGGTTATAAGAAACATATAAATCATCTCCAGCCTTATTCTTTTGCATGCAAATACAAGTATTGCCTCTCAAACAGCCACTGAAAGAAGTGCAGACAAGCTCAAGTCCTAATTTTGCACACAAGAACACTGAAGTGCACGCTTCGCTACCCCAGCTTGCAGACTGTAACCTCCTGTCATGGCCAGTTTGACTCACAGGTAGAACTGTGGCTCCAATTTACACAAAGTGTCACATGGTATTGCCTGTTAATAATGATACACAAGCACTATTATGATGATCAGTACTTATTAGTTTTTTTTTTTTTTTGCAATTTACAGTTACAAATACACTGTGACTGTGAACTGGAACAGCTGTTTTTTCTATTCATCAGACAGCCTGTGGTGCCAGAGCTTTTAGGCCCTTGGTATAAAATATGAGATAACATAACAGCTGGACACAGCAGGCAAATAAAATGTAAAATGCAATTATGCAAAAGTATTGAAGTATTAAAATATTAAAATGCAAAAGTATTATTAGATGATCTGAATGTCAACTGTAGGATTCAAATTTAATGCGAGGACTGTTTTAATAAGAATATTCTATTTTTTACCTGAGAGGTAAAAGGGTGGAGTAATGTGGGTGATGTAAATTTTTCCTTTTAGTGAAGTTTAAATCAGGAAGTATGCTGGACTTTTTGTTCCTTTTTCCTTCTAGCTGACAACTGATTGTAATGTGAACCCATCATGGCCCCTCTACACAAAAGGAATGTAAATGCAGCTCTGGAAAACACAATTATAATGAGACAAGAAGCACAAAACCACCTCCACAAATCATTTCAAATAGTTACCTCTGACTCTAAAGAAAGAAAGCAACCCCTTATAACCATTATGCAATAAAGAATTCTGAAATTAAATGAGGTGACCCACTGAGTGTGTTTTCATGTACATATTTAAACACACTCAGTGGGTCACAATTATGAGAACGCAATCTTTTGTTTGCTTCATACAAGCATTATACAAAAATACTAACATTCAGCAATCAATTTGAAGTACATTTAAGTAAAGAAAAACAAGCAGCGCTAGTTCAGGGCTTTAAGTAGCCCCAGTTGATCCTGACAGCCATGTTGTGAAGTTTGCATGCAAACACACGGCTGTGTAAGTTTGGCTGTGTGTGTCTGGGACTTTAAGTTCAAGGGGAGCTGCTGCAGCTCTGGAGATGGATGAAGACAAGGGTAATATGCACATTCAAGGGTGTCGGCTGCAGTCTGATGACTGGAGTGAATGCAAGACAGATTGTCACCACACAGTATTAACCCTCACCGAGACTCTGCTTCTGTGTCCTGTTCAATTTATAGGTGGCAGTGAAGTTTTTATTCTTGTTCTTTTAGTTCAGGGCAAGGGTGAAAATGAGTTCGGAGTTAGGCAGTATGCACAAGTTTACTCAAGAAGATGCTCAGGGGAGCACACAGTTTTGCAGTTTGCAATGTGCTCAATATAGCTGAGGCTGCTGTTCTTATTAATAACGACACTGCAAAAGTAGGGTGGATGGATGGATGGATGGATGGATGGATGGATGGATGGATGGATGGATGGATACTTCTGCTAAAAATGATCACATTTTCTCAAATCTCATGTCTGAGAAACTTATCTAAACTTGCTTTGCCTTCTCTGTAAT
>VUQK01043632.1:36440-52207 GCA_015106715.1 Bujurquina vittata | reverse complement strand
TAAAAAAAAAAAAAAAAAAACAAAAAAAAAAACATTTCAAAAACAAAAAAAAAAAAAACTAACTGAAACTGAAACAAAAAAATCTAAATGAAATAAAAATAAAAACTTTAGAAAATACAAAGTATGCTAACTCTGAAACTAACTGTATGGCCTTTCTTCTCTGAACTAAATATTTGTGATGATTTTTGAATAAAACATTGTCGTAAACATCTGTAGCTAAATGTGATTTTTGATGATTTGGGACATTGCAAAGGATCTTTGAATTTAGTGATGTAGTTAATTGAGATAATTTACTTGATGAATACTGGGCAGTTTTACCCTACAAAGCCAAAAAATGCATATATCGACTATTTAACAGATGTAAATTGTGACCTTAATGTGACATTTTGACAAAAATGTCAGCGATTTAGAAGTCTTCGTAGCTACACAGCCTATCTAACAGAGAGGAAGGGTACGCCATACACAGGCTAAACACGGGGGTAACACAGAGAGACAGGCATCCAAAAAATATGTTCTCATACCTACCTTGAGCAAATAGTAATTACTCTAATATGCATGTCTTTGGACTATGGTAGAAAGAATGAATAAACACATGCATATTTACATACATCCTCAGTGTAACATGCATTGTAAGGTTGCCGTGAGGATAGCGGTGTCTGTGGTCTCTGAGTGCAGTATCTGCAAGTTTTATAGATGTTTCTAGATTCTTAAAAAGAGCATCTGGGAAAATGAGCTTTAAAAGATTTTTTTAAAAATGGCACTTCTGCTTATAAGCTCCAATCTTCCAATTTTTATTTATTTTTATTTTTTGGTTCTTTGGATCATCTGCTGACTTAGCATGTGTTTCCTCTCCTGACTCTGACAAATCAATACGCAATCATTAATGATGTCAAAATCAAGACCTTTCCTTTTTTTTCCCTTTTGAATTAATTATTCAGTTCCTCACTGTTCAAAATGATTCACTAACTTCTAAACCCCAAAAAGCTGTGCTGAAGGTGTCCGTAAGGTTTTATGGCCTCTTCCCGCATGCTGTACTCCTTAACTCAAATGTATCCCTAACTAATCTGTAAATTCTCAGGACTGATCAAAATTAATTATACTTAATACAGCCATAATCTAAAATATTGGCAGCTCTAATACAAACATGCTGGTTTCTGTCTTCCCAAACAAATTCAATTTAAATCCAATTTTTAAGTCAGTTCAAACACACTCTGCGGTCCTCTGTGGAACAATAGCTTGGCTGTAATAATGTAAACAAATCAGACAGCTTTCAGTTGCAATAAATATAAAAAAGCTGGATCTTTCACGCTTGTTACAGAACTGCTTAATTGCCATTTTAATCATGAGAAATGGGAAACCAAAGAGTAAATTAGATATAATGAAATGAAAGTGAGTAATGAATTCTTAAATTCCTCGTGATTTTCTTTGGCATGCTTCCAGAGCTTTCATTTGCAGACCCTCTGAAGCTGCATTAAATTGCCCTTTATTTTCTCTTTACACGAGAACTTCTGCTTTAATAGTGTTGAGATAAATCTCTCTTATAGAGAAGTTACTTTAAAAAAAAAAGCACACACACAGGCACAGGACATGAGTTATTTTTTCCTATCTTGTAAGCCTCACATCAAGTTCCATTTATAAATATTTTTTATTCTTTTCTTTATTGGTGATGAAATATCTTTATTGATAATGAATTGTTAAAATAACTGCAGCCTCATTGATCAATAATACAGCAGAAAGTCTTCAAGAGAGGAAGAGAAAAACAGTTCAAGTTGAAAACTGATGTAACTTTTGAGTTGATTACGGTTTTTTTATATAGAGTATCCAGGAATGGGAGATAAGCTGGGAGAGGTAATGTAGAAATCCCACCGGGAGGAGCCGGCCTCCAAAGCCAAACCACCTCCGCAGATTGGATTAATATTGCATGGCCACTTGTGCAGGGCTGCCTCTCTTGAAGGAACACTGATTGCCTCATTCGCTCTTTCACATCCTTCAAAAGAGAAAGTTATCAAAATACTACAAAAGGGGGGCTGGTGATGAAAACAAAGCCTGCCTCATTCCTTGAAAAACATCAGTGACGAAAAGCTTTCAAATGACTCCTTTGAAAGGGACAACAACAAAGAGCAAGTGACAGGGAGCATTTATGCCCTATTTATCTTGTTCCAAAGGCAGCACTAGAAAGATGTTTTTGCTGTTTTGTAGACATGGTGTGGTAATCAAAATGAGGTTGCAATACACTTTTTTCAGACTGTAATTGTCTGGTAATTTGATGGAATAATGGGTTTAACAAGGTTTGTTCACTGACACAGTACCAGGAAGAGCTGCAGCCTAAGGAGTGCTGCATGATTCTGCTTGAAGATAATTGCCTTCAGATTTCATGCATTTACTACCCCCTCCCTTTCTTTTTTTCCATGAGGCTAAACTTTTATTGACATACGTTGAAATGACATTGATGCGTGCTGAGAAACTTCACTAACACACAAAGTACTGCATGCTTTCAGTGTGTGTTCGAGGCGTTTGCTTGGATTTGGCACATGCTAAAATATTTCATAACTTTACACAGCTAAGCGTAACTTAAACAGCGTGTTTC
This sequence comes from Bujurquina vittata, assembly GCA_015106715.1. Lineage (NCBI taxonomy): Eukaryota > Metazoa > Chordata > Actinopteri > Cichliformes > Cichlidae > Bujurquina > Bujurquina vittata. The sequence continues at coordinate 49,620 of VUQK01043632.1, read as the reverse complement.
AGGCATTGCCATTTAGAGGAATACGTATCAGTCTGACGAGAGAGTGTGCGTGTGGGTGAATCAACAAACAGCAAGAAAAAAAGTAGCTCGGAAGCAACAACGGATACAAGGTTGTGATTTGATCCAATGTATTTTCCCAGTCTCTTACAGTGTTAACACCGTGTTCTGACCTCACTGGTTTATGGCCCTTCATGGCCCAGAGGGATCCAGCAGACGATGGCAAGAAGTGGGCAGCAGTATTTGCCCACCCATTTGTCCTATTTTTCCCTCTTCGCTGCTGCAACATTTGATGAATGAGAGGAGTGGTTAGGACAGCTTTTCCCTTTCCCCGTCACGCACAGTAACCGTGCTGTTAAAACACGTGGCCCTGACCAGAGGCTGCAGGTAACTGTGGACCGAGCTTGGTCTCGCCGCGCTCGACGAGAGTGTGATTATCCTGATCAGAGCTGATGCTGTGAAATGAGCACAGCACACAATAAGATCCCCGACAGAGTAACGCATTTGGAAAGAGTAGATCCACAGCGACACAATTTTTGATTGTTACGGATTCTGACAGATTGTTTGTTTTCAAGTGTCATCATGGAGCTCAAGGTTTCTCTGAGCAGTGATTGATTATGTACTCAGCGGCGATAGCAAGAGCAAGAAGAGCTTAGCTCACACTTCCAAAAAAATCTGTTTTCATGAAGCATGTAATAAAACTTTGATAGAGCACCTGTCTGTTGCAGGTAAACAAATCAATGAATATGAGACAATCAATAAAGCAGTGAGACTCCACTTGAGCGACAGCAGATGTGATAACTGCCACCCTCTGTTTAGCTCAGGTAACTACACCTGCAACTGTATCCCTGTAACTTTATCGCCAACATTTTCACTTGTCTGCCTTCACACGCATACGAACTTGAGTTACATCCCATTCTTAACCCATAGGGTTTAATATGATACTGGTCCACCCTTTGCAGTTATAACAGCAGCTTCAACTCTTCTGGGAAGGCTTGGTGATGTCAGAGAGCGTCATGGAGTTGGTTTCCACGGCCCAGCAGCTATATCCAACCCTGATATCACCAAGAGCGATGCAAAGCATTGCATGCAGTGGTGTAAAGCACACCAACACTGGAGCTGTGGAGGCTGGAGTGATGAATGCCGAGGCATTTTGGACAATTTCATACTCCTAAGTTTGTGGGAACAGTTTGGGGATGGCACCTTCCTGTTCCAACATGACTGCACACCAGTGCACAAAACAGCTCCATAAAGACATGGATGAGCCAGTTTGGTGTGGTAGAAATTGACTAGCCTTCAGAGTCCTGAAAGCAACCCGATAGAACACCCGATAGAAACAGTGACGATGATGGTTACCTGTTTCACCGATAGAAAGTTTGCACAAGTTTCCTAGTGAAAATATTCCTATTGTGTTCCTATTGTTTGATCATGTCAAATACTTGTGTAATGCTTCCATTCAGTGCAAGATGGGAAAACTCTCCAATGCGGCAGAAGCTTGGCTAAGACTGTGTGTACAGGCTGATGGGTGGTTCCTATAACGGCATTAAGAAATCATTTATTTAGCTGATGGCCTAGGAATGGTGCTCAGGTCTTTAGTCTTGACTTTGTAAAAAAAACAAACAAAAAAAGACAATTTTTCAATTTTTTTAAGGTTAGTTACGGAGCAACAGCAAAAATGAAGCAACATTTTTCTCCAGACTCCAGTAGATGTAAAATACTCACCTTTAAAGGTGAGAACAGAATCTTACTACTTTCTCTTTAGCTTGGCTTTACACAAAGACAAAATGATCTAATATAAACATGTGAATTAAGCAATTATCTGAAAAATGAAAACATGTTTCCGTGGATGTGCCAAAAAGCTCATTAAACCAACAGGCTAATCAGACCCAGGAGACGTCGGCTTTGCTGTTTGCCTATCACCTCATTCATTATCGGATGGCTCCGCGACCACATGTTACAGCTGTGTTCCTGCCTCTGTGATACCAATAAAGCAACGTGACAGCTGACGCTGGATGCATAGCATGGAGTTTATGCACGACAACCGCAGTGTTTTCCCCTTTACTTTCAAGTTACGCAACAGCAAATGTAAATGGACCACTAAAGGGCTAATGCAGTCTTGCAGATCTCAATGGGATGCCGGCTTCATTACGAAAGAAAGGATTTGCATAATTTGGTACAGTGGCGTGGGGTATGTATGTAGAAGTCAAGGAATACACAAAGGGGTTCTTAATTCATAATGAGCTTAGCCTAAAGACGTTTTTGAAATCTGAACAAGGGTGATTTCTGACATTAGCTAATGCTGTGCTTGGCTAGGAATACAAATGAAGAAGTAATGAGAATGCATCAGTTCTCTCTAATTATTGGTTTGAGTTTTAGTTGAAAGCCGTTTCGAATAATAATGCGTGTACCTCACATATATCTACATTTTACTGTAAGGGTAATAAAAACTGAAGTAACAGAAAATTGTAGGAAATAGAAGCAAAGGGGACTATTTTCTGTCGATAGATGAGATAAAAATGCAAAAAATTTACTCCCAATGGGGTAAAAAAGGAAGCATTTCTTATTCCCAATTACTGATCGATAAGAGATTAACTTTGAATTATATCTAGAAAATGGTGACACTGGGACCTCTCTTGTCCTGCAGAATAATAATTTCCAGTTTTTCTAAAAAAGAAAAAAGGCCTTTGAAGCTAATTAAATCTTGCCTCGGTGTGCGGGGGGGCACAGCTGTAGGCTCCTCTGCTTTGGGCAGAAAAGCCTGGGAGTCGCCTAGATCCATCCATCTTCATCCTTGTCAATTATGCCGTTAGTGGGCTGCACATCTTCATTTCCAATGTGGGCAATGTCTCAAAGTACTTCCCAAAGTCACAGTAATCCAATTATATTCTGGCATTCACTATGATACAGCCCATTAGAAAAGGCTTAATCAATGTGAGGTCTTCATTAAACTAATTTATGAATATTCATCATGACACTCAATCTGACACTTTATGGGAACTTGAATCAAACCATTTCCCCCTCTGGCGTAAAAACATAACCTGGCTTTAGTTTTAGTGCTAGCTCTTTAAACGGAGGGTAATATATTGTATTAGTTGGGTAATATAAAGTACTCCCCACTTTGCATGGTGCTTAATCCACTGATCATACTTTATAGACAGGCCAAACACAAAAGGGAATTTTTAGATCTGTATGCAGGGCTTTTGAACCTTGGCTGGTCCTACTTTGGTGTTTTCACACTTACTCTGTCAGGCACTGTGCATAAATAGCTAATTGCTCTATAACCCTCAAATTGGTTCTCTCAACAGAGAATAACAAACAGCCAATAACTCACTGGAGGCTGAGTACCCATTAAAAGTGATTCCCCCTTTACCTCCAAGGAGAGCAAACACACTGAGCGCCCTAAACTCAGTCTTCATTTCACTAAACAGAGAAGAAGCCGCAGCTGCGTTTCATACCATTGGTGATTTCACCATAAGTGACTAATGCATTACAAGAAGCCTACATTTGGCAGGCCCCAAGGATAAATAATAGATCATGACAACAATTTAAGTGGAGCATTTCCAAGAGATTGCGTATGATCAACAGAATTTAATTTGGTATTTTGGAAAAACACAGCTTATTAAAAATTTGATGAGAACATAGGTGGTACTCTCATATCTCCACATTAAATATGAGGCTTCAGTCAACAGACAGTAAGTTTAGCAGGAACCCGGTTTGGCCCCATCCGAAGCATGGCTTGTGTATAAAAGATGAAACAGGCTTGAGAAGCCAATGAGGAAGTGCCTTAAACCTGCATTCACCGCAACAGTCTTGAGGCTTCAAAACAGGAAGTGATGTCATAATGGCTATTTCCATCTTTTATATACAGTCAACAAGGAAAGAAAATTACTCTACCAGGACCTCTAAAGCTCATGCAATATTATACCTTCAATTCTTTGGTCTTTATATACCATGTATTTTTTGGGGGGGAGCAGCACCTAAAATGGTATCTAATACAGTTAAATAAATCTAGCCGTAGATTGTAAAGTGCCTTAAAATTGAATTCCAGCAGCTCTGCTGTCTGTCTAATTTTCCTGCCACTGCAACTGTACTTTTTGATTAGTAATGTGAAATCATGAAATGGAACCACTTAGTCTCCTCATTTGCATTTTTGGGCAGATTTTAAATGTCAGACATAATAAGTTCAACCCTGATGGTTTTAAAACACAGCTTATTATGCAAACGATGTTTGTTCCTCTCTCAGATCTGATCCATCTTATTGAAACGAACATGGTGTACCCTTCCACTAAGCTGCCACACTGAGTGGAATTTGTTTATTTTAGGTCTGATCATTTATGGCTTTTTATTTCTTCTGAAACCCATTACAAGAGATGACAAGGAAATCATTTAAAAAGGCCAAAAAAATAAATAAATCGGATTTCTGCATCGATTATCTTTAAAGAGGGGAACTATCCCCCCCCTTTCATATCACATGCAATACTTGGCAGCCATGTTCTTTGCTTCGCTTATCATACTCTAAAGCTTCCAGCATGTAACTAAAAGCACACATATACAGCAAACTGTTACTGTTAAACCAAATAATTGAATAACATGACCAAAAAAAATGAAACTTTGCCACTTAATAATATTAATTAAAACAAAAAACTTGTGTCTGATAAAATAGTGATACAATATCTTTTCAAGTTGATTCTACACCTGTGACCGTGTGCACCGCAGAGCTCTTGTTAAAGTGCTGGTTGAAAAAAAAAAAGTCCATCCATCTATTTAGTAAGACTGCCATCTAGTGGCTGAAAGTCTGTAATACAACACCTATCCAATACCTAATTGGACTGATGCAGTCAGCTTCTGATCTTATAATGTTAAACTAATGTTGCACTATAAAAATGCTCCCATTTCCATTTTAATTATGGCGAGGTGGTGTGACCTCGTCAGCCTGCATTTAAGTGGAAAAAGTGAGGCATCATTCTGCAGACAGACCCAGTTGTAAATTCACAAGGTTCTGCCATTAGGTGGACTCATGGAGAACATTTTCACGCTTTCGGTCTCAAAGTACTTTTTACGTTTAAAGAATTTAAGAAGTTCTCAAAAGACGTCATCCACGCCTTTGGGCATTCTTTCACATTTGCTAAGCTAAGCAAATGTGCTAAGCTGAAGTCATTTTCCTACACAACTGTGTGGGAGCAGTTTTTTGGGGGGCAATGCTAAGTCTGTCTACAGTATATATGCACACAGGGGATGAGTGGTGAGTTTGCACATGCGGAAAACCTCCACAAGATGGCATAGCCATCAAACAGATTGTGTGCGGTTGGTTTGAGTGCAGTGTTCAGTCATTTTGGGATCGAGTTACTGACCTTCTGCCGAGAGTGTCCATTAAAACCAAAGCAATGACTGAAATCAATAATTAAACTAATCACAGCTTTCCCCATCGTGCTTAAGGCAGAAAGAAACATAGTTCCTCAATGCGTGGTTCATCAATAAAGTAGAAAAATGTCCTTGTTTCATGTAATGCGACTGTCACTGTCATGTTGAAAGCGTGAGCAAAAAATAATGATGTTTGGAAAACCTTTAGATGCTGACTTAGGAATACACAACTGCTGCAGGTGCTACATGTCTCCCTCATCACTACTGCTTTTACCTTACAAATGAAAGAAAGAAAAAGCTCTGACTCATCTCCTACACACTGTAAGTCTTATTACTGTAGTTAAGAGCATCCATCATACTGATAGGTCAATACACAATGAAAAGAGCCAGAACAGTATTCAGAGCAAATTTGTCATTTGATGTGCTGAAGGAGGGGATATTGAAACCTTCGCTGCACATCATTCATTGATCTGAACAAGCTGCTGTGCAAAACGTAGTATTATATCATTACTTAGGATAATACGGTCCCCCTTTTTGCATTTCTGCAGACAAATCACTATCTTTATATTAATGCAGATGCCACTGATCAATAGACTTATTATTTCTTCCCCTCAGTGCATGAACAGCTTTTTTTTTTTGTCCCAGTACACAAAGTAATGCAGAAAACAAGCTCTTTGTGAGAGCATGTCCTGTGTACACACTCTGGCCAGTTCGCGTCACTGTGGGGAGCGCTGGAACGTTTCCTCACGGTAGTCTAACTGGAAGGTCAAGCGAACCGCTGACAATCATTAACCATCCCCTTTTTTTAGCTTCCATACTCTTCCATCAATGAGATCAGAAGTGACAAAGACAAGAGCTCCATTTTGAAACATTTTCACCCAGGTCCTCTTTGGGTTTTTTTTTTATTTGGCGAGGGGGGGCTGGGTTTGGAGGTGGGGATTAAATCGCAGATGCCAGTTTATAGTCATAACCTCTGCAGCTGAAAAGTTGGGGAGGGGGACAGACAAGGTTAAAGCTGTGGTCGTTGGCGAAAAATGAAAGGCTGCTATATAAACTGGTGTGTTTATTAACATTTTAGGACTTGCTGTCCATCAGTTCTTCTACTGGACCACTGAATCATGTAATTTCTGTCATGGGTGAAAGATGAGAGGCTGGTGAAGCGGGATGGCAGAGCTCACTAGTTTCACAAGCACTCGGGTAAGGACTGTGGAAATACAGCCACTACAATCGCCCCTTGTATGATAAGTGTAGAGAAATTGCTTGCTTGAGAGTCTTTCATTTCACATTCATTAGAAGGGATCTTAAATTAATGATGCACTGACAACTATGGCTAGCAATAAGATGCAATAAACAAGCCAGGGATATTTATGACACTGAGGTGAAGTTTATCACCTACAGTGGAGCGCATGTCACGTGCCCGGGGCTCATGTACACATGACATACTGTACAGTAGGCATGGTTTACTGCGCTGGTCTCATAAAGTAATTCAGTTCAATGCAAAGCGCTTCCAGTGCACCACAAACACAGGCCATTTTAGTAAGCTAGCCTAACAAAACATTTTATTTGACAAATTGAAGTTCAGAGTTCACAGCGTTTTCGCTCTGCTTTGGTTTCCACTAACGTTTAATCAGAAATTCCTTTTTTCTTTTTCTTTTTTTAAAAGTTAAGTGCTTTAAAGTTTTGGATGCATGACTGAAATCATCACCTCAATAAGTTGCTGCATCAAACCTGCAAGTCAGCAGTTGGTTACTGGCACATCTATCGCACTATAACATCATTAGCATTCACAGAGATTCTTGTTTCTTGCAATCTGGCAAATGAAAGTCAAATGTTCGCGCCTTTCTCCATTCTGTTTATGTCTTCACTGATGCCTCAGGCGAAATACCCTTCCCCGGAGATTCGCAGCTTAGGCCCGTCTGCAAATTCATTTTTGGGCAGGCAGAGCATACAATTACTTAATTAATTAATAATTTAATCAACACGATAACCATTTTGATGAATAATTTAGATAAAGTCATTTCTTTCCAGCCCCAGCTTCAAAATTATGAGTTGTTTTATGTTTTCCAATCCAGTTCAGCCCTCCAGTCATATCATACTGGACTATCTGAACTGCGTCATCTTCTTTTCTTGTTTTTAGCTATGTGGCTAAATTTTCATTCAGTTACAGATAATTGTAGGGGCCAAAATCAAATGATTAATTATTAACAAACATCCTTATTAACTTGTTCTTAAGGTCTGGTGTTACAGAGGGAATAACATAAGCATCTTCTCCAAATGCAAAGGAAAATGAAAGAAATAGCAGTAAGACAAGCCAACAACTGCAGAAAGCAAGTAAAGAAAAAAGCTCACTAATCCACTCAATCAAACAAAAATCAATAATTGTAATCTTCCTGGCTAAACAGAAAAGGAGAAAACAAGTTTAGGCTTATCAAGTCAAACTTAAACAAACACATCCATCCATCCATCCATCCATCCATCCATCCATCCATCCATCCATCCATCCATCCATCCATCCATCCATCCATCCATCCATCCAGTTCACAGAGTTGGGCCAGAGCCTATCCTAGCAGTCACACAATGCACCACCACGCTGTATTAAGTCAAAAAAGGACCAGTTGAGTTTTATAGCATGATAACATGTTATATTTAAGACATATTATTCTAATAGTGCTGATTGAAGCTCAAACCATCACATAACCCGAAGGTAAGCCATCAAGTGGCATGGAGCACCTGCTACTGAAGCTTGATGTGCAGTGCCACTATTAGCCACTTCTTTTATCTGAAGGTGGTACATGACATGCGGGGCCTTGTCCTTCCATGATAGTTCATGTGCTCACTTTCTTTCTGTGGCTTCTGCTGCCGGAGGTATTCAGTAAGACCATTATCAGTTGTGGCCTACTTCCTGATGCACTCACAGAGCTCTGTTGTTTTATCCTGTATATCACATATGCTTTACCAACCTAATTCAGCTACACCAATTATCCTTCTCATTCCCTTTCAAACTCTCCCCGATTGTCATCCTCATTATTTATTTGTTTTAACTGCACTGTGAATAAACTCACTTTCATTGACTACCGTTGTTTCGTCTGCTCTTTGGGTCCAACTAAAGTGAGTAACCATGACAACAACTTGATATTGTCCATGTAAAGGAAGTAGCTAATGTTTGCTCCATTTTGTAGTCGGTATCCGTAGCCAGTCTTGTTAATGATTTGGCTGAGAGGGTTCAGGCCTGTGCACAGGAGCAGTGCGGAGGGAGCATCTACTTGGTAAATTCTGCACTTGATGGTGACTGGTGCAAATGGCTGGAAGTTGGTCTCTAGTGTTTTTTTCTGCATCCCCATTGAATTCCCGATGAAGGCTCTTAGGTTCCTGTTGTATCTTGTACAGTTCTAGGCATTCTAGGATCCATCCATGTGGCATTGAGTCATAGCCCTCCTGGTAATTTCAGTTTCAAGCCAAATCACAACCGTCGCCCTAAGGCACTTTATATTGTAAAGCAACAACTGTACAAAAATGACAGAGAAAACCCAACAGTCAAAACGACCCCCTATGAGCAAGAACTTGGTGACAGTGGGGAAAAAGACGCCCTTTTAACAGGAAGAAACTTCCGACAGAATCAGCTTCAGTCATCTGCCGCGACCGGTTGGGGGTGAGACAAAACACAAGCTGAGGGAGAGAGCCAGAGATTAATAAGAACTCATGATTTAATGCAGACTGGTGTACAAAGTGTGAAAAGTGGTGAATAAAAGAAAAAAAACACTCATCGTGGGACCCCAACACACCTTTCTGCCTCTCTGATAGCTGGCTAGCTTCCCTCTGTGCTACCTTGATCCTAGACTCTAGTCTCCTTTTCCTTGCAGGGTACTGCTGTGGTTGTTGTTCATCTTAGAGCCAAGCATCTCAATATAGATCAGCTGGTTGGTTTCAGGGGTATTCGCAGTAGAGATTATTCGTAGTGCTGCATTCACATCTTCTAATAGACTTTAAGAGGGTACTTCATGTAGTCTTGGTGATCAGCCACAGAGGGTCCAGGATTCAAGCTTAGCCATTATCTTCTCTTTCAGGTCAGCTGCTCTAACACTCAATGCAACAGTTGCTCTTGGGGCTTGGTACCCAATCTCGGCGTGTGAGGATGATTAGAGCTCCAGTTCTCATGCTTATGTGGCCATTTTTGGCTCTTGTGGAGGTGGACAGGGATCAGCACGGGCACCCTGAGTGGTCTGAGGCTATGAGCCTCATGTGCAACAAACTGTAATGCACTAACACCTTTCTGTCAGACCCCACATTAACATTTTCACCATTTTGAGCTAAAGGAACTTGTCTGTTGGATCGGACCACGTGGGCCAACCTTCTTTCCCCATGTGCATAACTGAGCTTTGGCCATGACCATGTCACTGGTTCACCACTGTTCCTTCCTTGGACCACTTGGGAGAGTGGGAGCATCCCACAAGAGCGGCAGTTTTGGAGATACTCCGACCCAGTCATCTAGACATCACATTTTGCCCTTGTCAAACTTGCTCAAATTCTTATGCTTGCCCATTTTTTCTGCTTCCAACACATCAACTTTCAGGACAAAATATTCCCTAAGATATCCCACCCACTAAAGGCACCTTCATAAAGAGGTAATCAGTGTTATTTACTTCACCAGCAGTCATAATATCATACGGATTGGTGTATATGTGCAAACTGCAGTTTAAAGAAAGAAAAGCCAGTAAAAATACCAACAAGACCTATCAGTATCACTGCTCTATCCTTAAGAAGATGTGCATAAGACAGTTTTAGCCTTGGGTTTTATTTTTTTAGCTTCAGCTAAAGCCTTGATTAGGGCTGTTTAAAGAATAAAAGCATAATTCAAATCTAAGTTCCACTTGCAAATTTAATTGAACACAAGCGCAACAAGTACAATAACAAATAGCTATCTTCTTTGAGATACATATATTAAGGCTTATATGACAATAATATTAATTGGGAATGTTTTGCAGCCAAGAGGAAAAACAGAAAAAGGAATAAAGTTGTTTCTAAGAATTCACATTTCTTATTGATGCTCATCAGGGAAAGAGAGAAAAACTGTCGCGCGTTTTCCCAGAGAGTGTGAGAGTGTGTGGTGATTTTGTACCCGTTCATTGCTTATGCGCCCCCAGAGCAGGTTAGATCTGCAGCCCAAGTTACCATGATGATGTAGCTTGGTAAGAAATGAACCACTATTATAATACCGAAAACCCCACAGTTAAACCTGTGGTTACCTTGATAAGGTCAAATCCTGCTCTGATGGCATTCAGGTGTGGTTATCAAGCCCTCACAGGTGCAGCAGACAGACCTGAAAACAGCTGTCTTCCAGAAAGCGCCCAGAAGTCAGAATAAAACTCCATGAAATGGACATTAGTAACTTTCCAGTTAAATGTCACCAGGTGCCATATGGAGTGCAAAATTATTGTTATACTTTATTTTCTTCAGACAAATAAAGCAATTTGATATCCTCATGTTAACCTCAGATACATTTTTACTTTTTTTTTCTGGTATTTTCACCAATTATTTTATTACTACGTTAACAGGAGAATCAATGAAAGAGTAAAACTCTTTATCTACTTGAAAAGATGAGCTTGAATACAGCTCCTCTTTTTGACAACGTTGAGCTGATTCATTGTCGACACTGATTTGTGTGACTTTAGGTATTTGAGTCTAAACAGACCACAACAAATAATTACATTCCTTTCATAAAGGATACATATCAGTAATATTTCCAGGTTTCACAAATAAAGCGTGTTAAATACCCTTTCAGACTCAAGCATGTCTAGTCAAAGGAAATGGAAATAGACTGCAAAGTGCCTTCCTTAGCTGAACAAATGGAACCTGAAGTGAACATTATTAAATGTAATACAGACACTAGAAGGCTGTGGAGTGGTGGCAGAGCTAACATTGTTATGCAAATCAAAAGTAGTTGGCATCAGAAGTACTCGGCATACATGTATCTTAAAATGATCAGAGATGTGAATAAGATAACAGTGTGCGATGTGTGTGAAAGCGCACCACACTTAAAGTGCAATATGTGATTTTGAGTTTAGAATCAATACGCCTCTCTGTAGCTGTCCCTGCCATCCACCCCACAAACAAACTTGATTTGCTCATGCCCTAAAATAATAATAATAATAATACATAATGCATCAGTGCATGCCACATGGATGATGCCAAGAGTACGTCCCACTTCATTAATTCATCCATAATGAGTTTTGCAGCATGTAGGAGCAACTACCTTAGAGGCACCCCCAAGAGTCAAAGCTAATTAAATCAGAATCTTAAATCCCAATCTACACACATCTGCCTTTGTTTGCGGAGTAAAAACGCACAAATGAGCTCCGCTCGCAGAAAATATACACATGCACATTTAGACACAGATGTGGACAACTGAGGACACAGTTCTACACCACATTCACACTCTTTAAGTTTTCTGTCCTCGAGCCCTTTATTTCTCCACAAACTGCTGCAAAGCCATGGACATACAAACCAGTAGGTGTCTCTGTAACACAAATAAATCCGCTAAAATTAGACAAAACATTTTATTGAATTTCTACCGATTCTGATCTGCATTGTGTATGTGTGCGTGTGTGTGCGTGCGTGCTTGCGTGCGTGTGTGTGTGTACATGTGCACTCTCCAAAGCTGAAAACACAACACTAAGTTCAAGTGCAGTGGTCTTTGTTGATTCTTTTCTAAAAGTGGGTTTCACATCTCTAGTTTGCAGGAACTAAAAAGCCAGTATGGATTGTCTCACTGCAGTCCCCTGAGCAAGGCAGAGTTAATTTCCAGCTGTCTTTAGCCACCACAAAGATGTCAAGGACACTGCCAGCAATGAAAGGACTGTGATTTGTGTGCAACCCAACCATTGTCATCCTCTCCCAACTTATTAAGCAGTTGGAGAAACTCAGATAGTAGGCGTAGATGCAGCTGTCTCTGCTTGCACAGGTCTCATGTGTGCAGGCTTGCATTACGTTGCATTCAAATTTTCTTTTACTATGGCATCATGCATTTTACATCACTGACTGCCCTGCATTTCTTTTGATTCAACACTTGCACATGTTGCACAACATCAGATCAGGCATACATATGTATGCTAATCTTTATTGAATGAGCAAACTGCATTCTCACAATTGTAAGCAAAAACTTAGAGCGCCTTGTGCCTTAAATTTGTCTTTGCCAGCTCCCAGGGCTGCGGAGAATCTATGAGCTGGGTTAAGATTCCCATCTCACATGCTCTCAGGGAATGCTTGAGTACGGTTTATCTCTGTAAGGGGAGCTGTCTTTGAGACGATGAGTCGCTGTTTGAGTAACCTAGCTCAAACGTCACAAGTCATCATTAATCACGAGAATGTGTCATGCATCACACAGAGGTGGTTTGCCGCATCTGGTCTTTAGTCATATATCCTAATCATCACCACATCAGTGTTCCAAATCTGTCCAGGAATACATTATTCAAATTTAGTTCATTAGAGAAGTCATTCCAGCCGACACTTAAGTCCACCTAAAACTTGGAGAACAGCCCTAATGACATTATGTTTCATTGTAATTCTCTGCTCCTGCAGTGTGGATATTGTACCCATTTACTATAATTCACAATGATAAATACATTCCCCAAATATAAAGGGAGGCATATGAAGTTAAGTGTCTTTTCATAGAGTCACTCTCGGAAAAAGAAGTTTGTAATGTTTTAAAAAGTAGCTCCGCTATCTTTCTGGTCATTTGAAAACGCTTAATGATACAGACGCTATTAGCGAGATGAGCCCCCCCCCCCTCCCCTCGCATAAAAAAAGTAAATAAACTGGCTTTCTT
>VUQK01043632.1:26119-36420 GCA_015106715.1 Bujurquina vittata | reverse complement strand
CCTACTATTCTTAATGCTTGTACTTTATACACTGATTAGCCACAAAAATTAAAAAGTAGCTCCGCTATCTTTCTGGTCATTTGAAAACGCTTAATGATACAGACGCTATTAGCGAGATGAGCCCCCCCCCCCCTCCTGCCACTAAAATAAATAAATAAAATGTTCTTGTTATTGTTTTTCCTTCTACAACAATTTAATCATCATTACTTCCAGTATGATCTCTTTCTCAGCTCTTCTAGGATGCGGTGTGTACTTTATATCAGCCTCTTATATAACTGCATGACAAATCAATCAGAAAATTGTTGTTTTGATTGTTTTGACCGATAGCCACCTTGAGCCCTGGAGGATCCAAACAACTAAATAGCTACAACACACCGTAAAAATAGCTGAAATAGAAAAGCAGGAATTTCCAACTGCAGCAATACGGCTTAAGGTATGTTTGTATTTCACTGCTGTAATGTTATTTCAAGCTTGTAATCTTACTATTTTATTTTTTTTATAGTTTTGTACAAACATCAGTTGAGGTTCCCCATTGACCTTGAGTCACTGTGTAACTTATTTAGGTATTATAGGTGTTTTCTCACTGCAAAACTATCTATTTTATGACAAATGCACCCAAAGCTATACATCCTGCCCCGAGGATTAGCCAGGCTTATGCTGCGGAATGCTTACCAGAGACAATGCATGATCCATCTGTCTGCAGAGAAAGTCGTCACCTTTCCCCGAACTAATCTCACATGGCTGCAACAACAAGTCTCAGTTCACCTGTTGATGGAAGGCTGGAGGCATATTTTACCCCTGACTCGAACATCATCTCCACTCCTTTCACCAAGGACCAGCAAAGGAGATTTCACATGGTGCGTGCAGCCCCTAAGGCATAATTTCAGAAAAACCATGAAGGTTTTTTTTATATATACTGAGTAGTATCTCTATTCTTGTTTAGTTTGACTTCTCTTGTCCTCTAAATCCAAAAAGCAGACGCACTTAAAAGCAGACATAAAAAATAATTTATAAAATCCTTTCATATGAGCTTCTTATTTTGTGTTGGCTCAACTCTATGTGTGACCTACGAGAACCGAAACATTTTCAAATTGAACTCTGGCCATTCAACAACAGCTATGGGACTAATTTCCATTTTCTCTGCCTGCAGTGAGAAAAAAAAAAACAGCTGCTGACGATTCTCAAGGTGACAAATTGCATGGAAAAGGATGCATTTGTTTCTTTCTCAGCCTGAACTGGGGATGAAATGTGAAAAATATCTATTATCCGGACAGAAGAGCAGTGCTAGTAAATTTGAACTGTAGACACTTGTGCATACAGTACATACACAACATGTAAAGCACTGAATATACTGCATATAAGTTATGACTACACTATACAGATCTGGCTTTAGTGGGTTTATGAAACTCATCAGTTTTTCTAATCTTTAGTCTAATCTTCATAATAATATAGCATCTTCTTTATTTGATTAGCAAAAAAGAAAATAATACGTGCACTCAAAATCGGACTGATATTGCAGTTTAAGTGTTTTACCATGTTATCTGAAGAATTTAGTGCTCCTTTGTGGAGCAAGACAAATCGCTTTTTTCTACAGATAAAACAAGAAAAAAAAACCCTCATTTAAAAATGCCAAAATTAAGACATATTCAGATCAGTTAAAGTAAAAATAACATAATATTGTAGAAATTGTTCTGCTGAAGATTCTTGTTTGGTTTCTTAGTGACAGTCAAAGAACCAGCTCTTCAGTGCTGATCATTCACTGACAAGAAAGTCTGCTTAGTTTGACGCCGAAGTTAGTGTTTGCTGTCGGATTATTTCATTAAGTTCATTATGAAATGACAGACATTCAAATGCAAAAGGTCAGAACGGGACTTCCATGATGTAAAATAGGAGCCATTCTGGAAGTGATCCAGTGGTGCAAGTGAAGCCACACTGGATCACTTGGATATATGGATGTGTCGTCTTTGAGGGGCTGGACTACCTGTGCAACCTGAATGGACTGCACAGTCTCACTCCCACCCCACCCTGTGCCTGGTTCTGCTGGAGGTTTCTTCCTGTTAAAAGGGAGTTTTTCCTTACCACGGTCACCAAATGCTTGCTCACAGGGAGTTGTTTGATTGTTGGGGTTTTCTCTGTATTACTGTAGGGCCTGTCTCTTACAATGTGTAGCACCTTGTGCTGACTGTTGTGATTTAAAGCTATATAAATCAAATTGAACTGAACTGAAATGCCATCTTGGACAGGCTGGACTACCTGTGCAGCCAGAACGGGGCTGCAGGTACTGTCTCGTACTGGCAGTAGTGACACAGCAGAAAAGTCGATCAGGACGGTCTGTGGCCACCACCTGCAAAACCATTCTGTTTGTCTTTACTGCCTCTCCTGTGTACCTGTTGTCACTTTCATTTGCACTGAAGCAGGTGCCACGGATTCACAATGGTTTACGCTTCCCAACTGAACAGACCAATATCCCTGTAGTTTAACTGACTTTCTGTTACACTGTGATGATCAAGTGTGCCCTTAATTTTTTAAATTTGTGTATATCTATGATACAGTGCTGTTAGATAGTGTAGTTTGTGTATAAATAGCATTCCTTGCACATCTGAAACTAACTATGGTTGTTAAGTATTGTGTAGTCAGAGTGCAGTATAACATGCAGTATTATACAATGAAAATACTAAGTTTTGTGATGCATGGCTTCTCAACAGATGATATGATGAATGATAAATGGAATCATATATTCGCGCAAATCACTGAAATAATTTTCTGACTGTGTGCTTGGGTGTAAAACAGTGCAATATCAAAAGTCACACATAAACACAAAGTCATTTGATTGCTAGGATTGGCAGGGTATGAGTCTGCTCTGTTGTGGCCCATCAGTCTTTTACAGAAATGGTCTTAGGTTGTCACCATACAGTGTAACAGATAATAGTATTACTGTTATTGCATTGTTGCTGCCTGCGTTGGCCCAGTTGGTGTTTATTTTCCTAACACTCCATGTCCACAGACGATGGCAGTGATCCATCCTGACAGCCAGAGGCTGAGCGACAGATTCCACACAAGAGGGAACCCCAAGGTAATCATTTGCATTTGTTTTTTATTGCAATCATTAGTGCTCCCCTGCTGGGCCTCGGCACAAGTCTGTGTGACAGACCCCATGTTTTATCCGAGAGTCAGGGGAGGTATGTTGCTGGGAGCGAGCCGAAGAGTACAGTACACTGTACTGATAAATAAAACAGGCTGGCTACCATGCATCATAGAGACACTGACATCTGCGTATCCCTATGTGCGCTTTGTAGAGCTGGAATAATGCAGAATTTTCAATATATGAGAATCTTTGATTAAAAATGCACAGGATATCAATTATCATGCTAACTTGCACTGCCAATTTTCTCTTTGGCTCATCACAAGCTAGTGCACAATATAGCTGAAACATGCTGACGAAAGCTGTGGAGACAAAAGGCAGCAAAATCCTGGGCAGTGTCATGGCCTCCCCTGTCCTCCAATGGAGGCACGGAGAGATCACAAGTGGTGCTTGAATGGCAAACTCCATGGCTGTGCATCGGGATCCAAAGATCACCCCAAGTTCCTACTTTCTTTTAATTATCTCGGGGTCTTGAGGAGAATGGGCAACATGAAAAACACCCTCTTATTCAGCTTTATCTGGAGAAAAAGAAATACCTGGATAGTTACACAGCTGTCACTCTAATGCACTAGTTAGAAAATGGCTTTCTGTTCACAAAGTGCTAGAGTCAAATAGCAGTTCTTTATTATGGAGAGAAAAGCAGGTATTGCTCTGGGACTTAATAGTTGTTACCACTCCCTGTGACATCTAATTAACTGTGTTCCTGTAATTAAGCTTCCTCGGCTTGCATTACCCACATTTTCAGGTGTTTTCGGTGCAACCGAGTGCTTGTTGAAACTGATGGCAGACCAACTTTTGCATTTTCTTGACTTTTAGGATACTTAGATTTTTTTTTCACCTTTGTCAAAATGCTTTCTACAGTAATATATTGGCCTGTGCAGCATATTCATTATAATGATGCCTTGCATGAATGTGCACTGTCACTAAGAGACCCCTGTGGGTGTCACAGTGGATGCAGGATCAATTGGCTTTGATGAAACAATGGCAGGACCCAAGGTGAGGTGGAAGAAGCCTCCCACGCTAGAGCCAAACTAGACTTACTGCTACAGAATATTACACTCATTCAGCTCATTACGGAGGAAACTGGTGCTTTTCAGACCCCCCTTGTTTAGTTGTGTACCCCCGCTAACAGCCCACACACATGCACACCTCTAATGGTTGCCTGGGTCTCCCCAGTCTTTCTGTCTATGTCCTCCTTATCTGTGCCCCCACGGAGGAAGCCTGCCCCTTCTCACCATCGCTGCTGCTTCTCAATCAACGTGGCTCTAGCCTCCAAGACTCATTCCAATTTGGTGCCAGCCCCCCGATACCAGAGCAATTACTCTGTTCTGGCCATCTACAACCCTCATCACACTGTATGCCACCAACTTGTCACTGAGCCACCGCAATAAAAGAGAACAACTATCACAGCCTTAGATGAGTAATATTAAGAAAAACATGTGGCATGCCGATCTATTGAAGGGCATTGTACATATCATTACCCATTA
The DNA here is from genome assembly GCA_015106715.1 of Bujurquina vittata. Taxonomy (NCBI): domain Eukaryota; kingdom Metazoa; phylum Chordata; class Actinopteri; order Cichliformes; family Cichlidae; genus Bujurquina; species Bujurquina vittata. The sequence goes on along the minus strand of VUQK01043632.1, from coordinate 31,791 downwards.
TATTTACTGGTTAATTTACCTTTTTAACCAGTGTGGGAAGATTCAGTTTGGGACATTGTCCTCAGTTGCCCGTTAACACTTCTAAAGCATTCGCAATAAAGAAAGAATAGTGACACATCCACTACTGTAGGTAGCTGTGAAGCCCCGAGACTATTACCTGTGCTCTTCTCACACATTGCACCAATCAAATATCACACTCAATTTGCACTAGCGAGCAGGCAGGTTAAAGAGGGCTTAATCTCCCATCTAACTCAATTCAGCATGTGCATGGTCCTTTTAGCTCTTTTGACTAATAGCTGGAAAAGTTTTGGGCCGCAGTTCATGTGTGAACACACCAGTAGATTGTTGTCAAAGAGGCAGACAAAAGACTCTGATCAGATCCTACACCCAAAGTATTTGTAAAAAGCGTATCTCTTCGTCAGGAGTGGTTGCAGAGGTCTCCACAATGGAAAGATGCCAGGGGTGGACAAGATTTGTGCTGAAGTAATGAGGGCCTTGGATATCAAGGTGTCATGGCAGATACTTTTCTCAAATGACACTGAGATTTCAGGAACAGTGGTGTTAGACCCAGAGGTCGGGGTGGTGGTCTAAAGAAAGACCCACAGGCTAAGATGTGCTCACACAGCCTCTATGGAGACACTAAGTGACAGTCGAGGCAACTCTGAGTGGTTGTTGAACCTCTTCAGACCAGAAATGTGGATTCATCCTTACCCCCCCCCCCATGTACATGAACACAGCCCTGTAAGGCAGTTGACAGATGCATTCTTGCAAATTCAAGGTAGAGGTTAGTCTCCAACATAGAGGAAGACTGCACTATAAAACATTTAATATGTTTATGGACATAACATGCGATCCGCAGAGGATCCAGGAGTCTTACCTGCCTTGATGTATCTTTAGAGACATCCTTTTCATTCATTCAGTGGACTGGGCAAAGGTTTCAGAATACACAAGTAGAAAAGTTAATGTATCCAAGGGTCTTCTTCTGTAGTGAGGGTAAAACTGTGACGTACAACATCTGCAATTCTCTGATGAAGTAACTTGAGTAATGTACGGTGTGGCGATAAATAGAGCTGTCCTAAAAAGAAAAAAATAAAATAAAATCTTGATTTGACTATCAGTCCTTGTCTGAGTAAAGTTATATTTTGGGATCAAAAGAAACTGATGGCGATGGTGTTTCCTCACTACTTTAAGTCTTTTTGACAGTGTGACAAGCTCAGCAGTCCAGGGAAATATCAATCAGAGAGTCTGCAATCCGTTTTTCTATATTGAGGACAGCTTTTTTGGGGGGGGGGGTACCTCCTAGTGGATCTACAACCATTACAATTTTATTATAATTGCCCCAAGACCAAGCATGAGAATCATGGATAACTACATATGCACAGGTTTCATCGTGTTTCCTCTCCTCTTTGCACTTATGAGCAGCATAACTATCAGAATTTCAGTGATTTATATAGAAAAATGTTTGTTCACATGGTAATAAATGCCTTCAAGCTGCATTAGCGGGCCTTTAACGCCACTCAACAGTGTGTGGCAACTCAAATGCTCAGATGGAGAGCTCCTAGAAACTTACATCAGTTATTGTTGTTGTTCCTCTGTAGCCACGCGTGCTGTGGCCTATATTTAGCACACTTTTTCTGAACTGCATCTATATATTAGTCATTCCCACCATAGAAATCCTTGACCTATTCCAGCAGAGATATCCAATGCTACTGGCTGAGTTTTTGAGTTTTCAACAACTCAATATGTCATAACTCATAAGGAAAAAGGGTTAATTACATTTTTTGACCTGAACTGTCTCTCCCATTCCTTCCAAGCTGGCTTTGCCTTACACACCCACGCACAAGGCACAGCAAGCATCCCTTCCTCTGTATGTTGGTCTTGAACATAATTAATCAGGAAGACAGCGAGCCAAAGATAAAAAAACAACATTAGTCAAAAATTAGTCTTGACCTTTCTCAGTTGCACAATAAGCCTCCCTTCTGGTTTTCAGTAAATCAACTCTAAATGAGAGCACAGTCTGGAAGTTTCTCCCCACACATGATGGACCTTGTTAAGCCATTACAGTGTCTTCCACTATCTAACCCGTTTACACCTTGTTTGCTTCGAAATTTTTATTTTTGGGTTCAAAAGAACAGTGTCTTATTTGGCAGTCTGAAAGTGAGACTTTAAGTCTGTCCACCCCCCCGAAACAGTAGGTTAAACTACAATTGAAAACTCATTGGCACCAAGGTAAATGAACTAGCTCTTATATAGCACTTTTCTACTCTGAGCACTCAAAGCGCTGATACAACACGTTGACATTCACCCATTCACACAAGCACTTCCATCTGAAACTAAGCTCAGGCTTTTTTACTGTCTAACATTCACACGCATTCGTGCTCCAATGCTTGCGTCGGAGAGCAACTCAGGGTTCAGTATCTTGGCATGCAGCCCGGAGCAGCCAGGAATCAAACCGCCAAACTTCCGATTAGTAGGTGACCTGCTCTACCTCCTGAGCTCCAGCCCCCCCGGCACCCATCTGTGCCTTAATCTTGCAATAACCTGGTTTGCCGTTTGTTTTCATTGCCATCTATAGCCTTTTGCTGTCACCTTACTTTATGTGATTCCCAAGAATCAGGACTTTGTCCATCAGATTTTGCTACTCAGTTTAATCATTTCAATATGGATTCTCTAAAATCACTGGTTGTTTAAGCCAATTTCCGGACGTTACATTCAGGACAATGTCTATAGTTTCTTTTTCTAACTTCATTGAGACTCAGTTAGGCTTCAGTCACACAGGCCTAGACACAGAAAATGCAGACTGCTCACCTTTAAAGTAAAAGTTGTGTCTTACTGCTGCAACCAACACGTTTCAAAAGGCAAAATCTTCACTTTGAAGGCCAATGGTCTCCATTCCCATTTTGCATTACACCCGTCACAGTTGCACTACTGCTTAACAAGTAGTTGCTGACTGTTTGCAGACATGTTGGCATCTTCCACACAAACTGTGTGACCGCAGCAAACTCCCAGCAACCAAATTGCAAGGAGGTTTTCACTGTGCATCCCTTTGTGGCCGATTCCAGCTTAGGGGCAGCAAGCAATCTCGTACAACCACTCGCCAACTGGTCGGACAATTCACATTTTTTCCCAGCAACCAGTGATACCAGGTCACCTACACCTGGAGTGTCAATCAGCCAGCTGCTTAGTCTGTTCTGCTGTCGTCAGGAGGGCTGCTCTGGTGGTCCACCAGAGTCAGCAATGAAGGTGACGCCGATGTATTTTACCTGTAACCTGACTGTTGAGGGAACATAGTCTGTTGAAAGCTCATTCTTCTTTGGCGTGAGCCTCTGGACACAGAAAGTAGAAGGTGAGTATCACTGTGGTTTGCGGTGCAACAGTCTGGCAGTGACTGAGAAGATGCTCCAGCCTTTTGTAGCCATAAGAGAACAATAGTAGGTCAACAGGCCACAGGTGAGTGATTGGACACGTAGCTCAGATGTGTGACCAATGGCCTGGAGACATCAAGTTTGCATGACTGAGGACCACGACAGACTTGAATCAAATGGTGGTTCTTCAGTATTTTGCAGGACTGCCTGTCACAATGTAGCCCTACTGTGGATTATTATTATTTTTTAACTAAATGGTTTTTGGTATTAGATCTTTTATTATCAAAAGATGTTAATTCTTTACTATTCATACTTTGCTTCCACTTGATTTAAGGCAAAAATAGTATAGCAGAATGATGTTGGTCCGAGAGTGAACAGAGAGGGAGTTTAATAATACCAGATCAGACAATAGGTCTCCCTAAACATGTCTGAATAATAACTAATTCCCTGGAAATGTCAGGACAATAAGGCAGCAGCTGTTTGAAAAGGCTGGCTAAATAGGAACATGTCATCCTGGGGGATTATTTGTAAGGCCTTAATATAAAGTATGGTGGGAAATTTGTGACCAGCAAGCTGTTTGTATTTTCGACATGCCTATATAATACTGAGAGTATACTGTAGCTGTAACTGATAGAAACAGTTCTAAACATGACAGTGCACTGACAACAACATTTTGCAAAGAGATCGTGTCTTATCTTGTCAGATGTCCTACAGACATCTTTATTTTATATTTAGCTTCAAATCCAAGGTGAACATTCACGTTTGTCTTCTCATGCTTGAAAAAAAGAACGGGAAATTTGTCCTGCGCCATAATGTGAGGTGTCAGTCTGACTTCGCACTGAGCAGATCTATTGAAAATGAATTGCAAATGATAGAAAATGCGACTTTGACGGTAATCCAGGATGATTTCCTGAGGATCAGGATGCATTTATGGCTTGGAATTCACATTGTCGCCTGACTATAAAACTCAATCAAATGCAGAAGTTTAGACAGGCATCGTTAAAACTGTTTTTAGCACAGCAAGTGCCTCCACGAGCAGCTGAACGGTTTTCACCGGGATAACATCACAATATTCCCGTGTAGGTGCTTCTTATTTTTACTTTTTTACTTCACTGCAATGGGACATCATTTTGTGAAATACATTAACTTCCTCACCAAGTGTTAGATGAGAAGATTAATGCAGCTTTTATTTCTGTGAAGTTAAAATAATATTTAAAAAAAAAAAAAGATCTACTAGCGGCAGAAAAAAATTAATTTATTTTTATGGAGTGTGATTGATGCAAAGAGAGAAGTGTAAAAACGTATTTTTAGTATTTCACAGGAGACTTCATTTTCACTAGAAGTAATAATGTTACTTACTGAGGTTTAAACATGCTTCTTTCCACCAGCTGCTGGCTTTAGTTTCATATATCAGGTTTGAGGCAACATTTTCCTGATATCTCAAAGCGCTGCTTTGGCCCTGCTGAGGATAGAAAATATATATATTTAGATAAAACAGAAACACAGGAAGGAAAGAACATTTTGTGATGTGGTTTCCAGTCTGCAGTGGTGTTTACCCACCGCTGCTATTATGATTCATTGGGGGAAATCAATCAGGAAAGCTTAATCGCCCCTTTGAAGAATACAAGTCACACGCATTGATGCACTGTGCCGCTATCGCCACCATTGTAATGTTTACCTCTGAGGTGTCTTCATCACCATGTCGTATAACAGGTGTTGTTTGTAATGGATTAATTACAATTCTCTGGAGAGGGGGAAACTGTAAGGCAAAAATGGAATTATCATAATTAAGCCATCATTTTTCAATCGATATGAAAAGGGCAAAATGCAGAATTTATTACTTGGATGCAGATGGAATGGAAATACCTTACTGCTGACTGCCGTATACGAGTGTTAGGGAAGATGTAAACATGCAAATATGTTGTTATGCAAATCAGAAACACATGACAGGCTGACATTTTTTTCCGAGTTTATCACTCTTATCTTGCCACCTTCTCACCACCTTCAGTAAATAAATGATTATTCTGTATTACTGATTGCACTGTGTGTGGATTTTGCACTGGAATCATGCTATCATAATGGTTATGTCTCTTTTCAAGTAATCCTATTACTGCACAGCACTTATTCCCACAACTCCAAGGACTTTGCTGCCTTGTTAAGTCTTTCACTGCATCTGTCGGTATATCTTGACTGTTGAAACGGAAGTTTCAGTTTATTTCATTTGACTCAACTTTTCATTTTTCATTTTCACCTATTTTACCTGTATATACATTTTCTGTGTATATGTGTGTGTGTGTGTGCACTAGG
>VUQK01043632.1:12033-22517 GCA_015106715.1 Bujurquina vittata | reverse complement strand
TGCAGATATATATACAGGCCCAGCAAATTTACCAATAGCAGTTTTTTTGTTGTTGTTCATGTCTAATCCTGGTTGAAATATAGCTCTAAACTTCAAGTTGCACCTACATTGTGCACGTTATTATTATCACTTAATCAATTATAAGAAAGGGATATAAATTAAACATTCTCAAAAGTAAGAATGTGGAAAAACCAGAGCAACAACAACAAAAAAGAAAACACCTCATTGAGGATTTGGACTTGTGAGGCCAAACTAATGAATTAACTTCTAGCTAACTGTCTTGCTGTCCAACCAGTCACATCACTGACTTTATGACATCAGGGACAGAGAAGTGATTTTTGTGACAGACAAATAAGAATAGCTTAAAAGTCTTTTTTTTTCCTTTTCTTTTTTTCAAATTTTCTTTAAAAGACAGTGTCTGGTAAGAATTGTCATTGTATGCGGAGAAGATATTCTGTGGCTGTCTCTTCACAATCGTCTACCAACCAAATTAGTTTTGTTGGGGTTTTTTTTTTTGGGTGCATTTTCAAATTATTTATATGGAAAAAAAACCTTTTGTTTTAGTGTTGATTAATTGGAAAACTATGCTGGCGAATCAAAGTGTGATAAAGAGCAAAAATGTGACAAAGCAAAGGAATAAATTATAAGGAGAAAAATAGCAGCAGATGAAAACATCAGATCTGTGTGGAGCGATGAAGAGGATATAACATCCTTCAAATTAGGACATGAAGCAAACATAAATCCTTAATGTTCTTTCGTCATCTGTGCGTTGTTCTTGTGGAAAATTAATACAACTGTTTATCTCAAGGAATCAAGCCCCTGTTATTCGTGTAATAGTAGTGGATGAAAATGCAAATTAATTTGCAATTTTTTTTAGCTTTTTAAAAAAAAATTTTTTTTAACTTGGAATAAATTTGGGTAACTGTCAACAAAACTTAAAGTTTTCTGAAAACCAACCCCAGTGCAACACCTGAAACACCACAGAGACACGCCTACGAACAAATCTCTGCTAAAAGCAGAAAGTTTGACCCAGGACTAACTTCTTAAACAGCTGCAGCCTTCTTTCACTGTGCAATATTTTGCCTCCCGCTGTACGAAACAGGCACGTGTGATTAGCATCAGTGAGCTCAGCAGAACCCTCTGAGTTAGAATCCTGGCACCGTTAATAAAGACCAGAGAGAAAGATGAAACTAAAGACTCCACTGTACTGCTCCTGTGGTGTGGCCCTAGAGATCCGTGGTGCCCACGGCTCAGAGGACTTTCTCTGAGCCATCTTTTTGATGTAAAAGTCAAGAAGTGCTCTCTGTATTCCACAGGCAGCCCAGCTTCAGCCTGACCAGGCTGTAATAGCCTATGATCAGAGATCTATTACTCACTTCTTAGAAATGGGCTTAGGGAGCACAGTCATTTGCCATTTTAAATTGATCTGTTTCTGGTCCAATGAGACAACATCTCTCAATTTCAATTTCCATTGGCAATATATTACTATCAATATATTATTACAGTAATTTCCTAGGTTATTCTGAAGTCTTTGATTTGCATAAGTATATGCATTTCATTGCAGCACGGGGATGGGCCAGTGTTTGAAATGCATAATACAGAGCTGTGCAATGTGTCAGAGAGGACCATGGGACAGTGTTGAACTTCCTCTGGGCGAGCTCTCTCCCAGTTGTGTCCCTTCCTGCCCAAACACTTTAGCATCATCCACCACTGGTCGGGACAGAGAAGCACAGAGGAGGATTTCCGATACATTTGACTGAAGTAACAAATTAGATTAGTCTATTTATCTACTTGCTGTCCTTTCCTCATGCTTTACCTCCTCTCTTTTCTCAGCAGGAGGCCACCGTCGTGTCACTCCTGTCTCCTCTCCTGTTTCCCTTCCGACAAAACTGTCCACACCGATCAGCCTCACCACTGCTCAGTGCAAGACAGAGAGGATATAAGAAATCACAGAGGCAGAGATTAGCATCTTGTGGCCAGATCATGAATATATTCAACGTGCAGCAAAAAGACTGTGACCCAGCTGTTACAGGAACATTTCATATTACCACCTTCCACATGTGAGGAAATAATTGTGTGAATGAAAGCAATGCATATTATATTTCATTTCCCTTTTCCCTTTCTACTCTGGCAGCTGTGGACCTTTATTTGATGGAGCTAAAAACCACTGTAATAATCCAGCATTTTGCTGCATAAAGGTAATGTTCTCATTTTGGCTGAGCTCTGTCAATATTCTCACAAGACTATTATAATGTACAACAACTGAGCAGCAGGTGTGTACTCCAATAAAGCCACATTTTACTTTTATTTCAGACAGCAGAAAGGCTTATTGAAGCGTCTTGAAATTGTGGGAGCTAAATTTATGTAGATAGGCTGTCCCGGGGTTATGTTATAGTAACGTGATTGAATTTCCTGACAAAATGTTATTGTTAAGGTATAGAAAAATAAACTTTTTTCATTCCTGCGACACTGTGCCTTCCAAACTATGGAGGCAGTCCAGTAATTCAAGCTCCATAAAAAGCAAGAAAGTGCAAATTGTCATAGCTTTGCCTCACCGGAGGACTTTAGTAAAGTGTGTAAAATAAACTGTGACATCACTGTAAGTAAAAGAAGGAACCTAAACCCTGTCAGCTGTGTTATGTTGTTCCCAAGCGCAATACCCTTATTTCATACTCCTCTCACTACCATCTCCACTGAACTATGATATCATATGCATGGCCTAATATAAGAACATTTATTCAAGTGAATTTTAGCAAATTGTAGCTTTTAAATGTACTGTATGGCATTGGAAGTGGTTAAGAGCGGGTAGTAGCCAGGGGTTAAAGTGGGCCAGAGTGATCTGCATCTTCAAGTAATGAGTGATTACAGTTGATGGGCAGACTAATGTGGAATGGCTTCATCTTTCATGTCCTACAGCCTGGCGATGCTTCCAGTGACGGCGTGGTGATATTTGCACCGTAATAAGAACATAATGACATCCCATGGCCATCTTACACCTTTAACACATCCCCTTTTTTCTTCTTATCCCAGTGATGCCTCCATGGGGCAGACTTAATAAAGTTGCATTTGCCGTAATTGCCATGTAGCTAGCTACTGAAGAGGAGTGAGCATAAATGGAAAAACATTCTCTTAAGTGGCAGACAGTTTCAAATGCAACTTTGTAAAAAGCTCAACTAATGTCAGCGAACGCGCAAACTGTTTCTGTGCAGGCAGTTTTGCGCAGGCTAAAATGGTTAGTATTGGATAATATGCAGAATTGTGTTGATGTTCACAGTGATCCGTAATGGTGGAACGGTATAGGGCAGGCTACAGTGTTCAGTGTAAGGTTCAATTAAAGGTAGCAGACATAAATGAATATTTAGGGTGAGGATGCTGATTCCGCCTTTTATACTAGCTTTATAGTGTCCAGTGGCTGGAAATCACCTATATAGCATCTGCTTACATCTTGTTGAATTCACTTAGCTAAATCCACAAAGATCACTAAATATGGTAGCAGCAGGAGCAGCAGCAGCAGGTCAGCCCATCACAGTTTGAGTTTGTACACAAACTTCCATTTAACACCTTTGGTTTAATACCCGTCTAGCGTCATGTATCCTTCCCATAAATCATGCGCATCTTGGCTGTGACTCAGGTTGAAGTTACTGAGACCCAAAACCTGCCCCCAATGTCCCCTCAGCACACGAGAGTGTGTGATAGTTAAAGTGCTGCAAGTGCATAATTAAAAGCTTTGCAATAACGTCTACTGTAGGTGAGTTTGGCTTCTGGTGAGGCCGGATGACTCACATTAGTTAGCTAAACTACCGACGTACAGTAAAGACTTGTAATTTCCTACTTCTAAATTCAGGCAAAATTGGGGCTATTGTATATTGTATCATTTGGCCTTAAAAAGCTCAGAATATGGTGTCTAACAAGATAGTTACTCTGAATGGCATTATCACCACCACGAGGACTCTTGGAGTCATTTTCCACCAGCATGTGTCCTTCGACACACGCATTTAACAAATGGGGGAGGCAGAGCCCCAGTTTGGCCATAGAAACTCTCTCTACTTTGAAGATTGGGCTTAAAACATTCCTTTTTGAGAAACCTTGTTGTCAGGGCTGGAACAGGTGACCCTGGAGCCTTAGCAGATAAGGATGCTGGGGAAATCCCCACGATGCACTGAACATTTCTTCGCCATCACTCCTGATTGGTTTACATGGCGCCACTGCATGCTGCTCATTTTTGTCTTTTCTCTCCCGTAGTTTGTGTTTTGTCCTTGGTCTCTTTATGCTCTCCTTCTCTTTCTCCTCAACCAGTCAGTGCAGATGGCTGGCCTTCCCACAGTCTGCTTCTGCCAGAGAGCTCTTCCTGTTAAAATGGTGCTCTTCACCGCCACGATCACCAAGCGCTTGCTGGGATCATCTGATTGTTGGGATTTTCTCTCTAATGTTGTGTAAGTGCCTTTACGCTACTGTTAGCGTGAATTGGTGTTATATAAATCAGACTAAACAGAAATGAACTGAAGACCAGAAAGGTGCTATAACCTGCAAATGAGTAGAAGATAAGAATATTGTTCTTATTCACCAACAAATACAAGAAAATGTGAATACTTAATCAACTTAAACAAATGCATGAGCTATAAATTTAACAGTAACAGGATTTTAAAAGTAACAAAATAACTTATTACTTTATTAGTTGCAACAACAAAAAGTACTATAATGCATCTAGTAACATATTCCAAAATACTGGTGCTAATTTCTTAGCCATTTTGAGTAACAACGAACATTAACTTTACTTCAAAGAGAGGCTGTGGGGGAAGGGACCCCTCCACCTCTATCCCGCAGGCCTTTAAGGAATTCAAGTAATTGAACTATTATACTGATGAACCAGTTTCCTTACTCCTTTTGATTGTGACAGGAAGTGAGGTGGGGGTTGGGGGGCACCAGACGCAGGAAGTCTGATTCCAGCAAGGACCAGCCCTGGCTGCCCTCTGGCCCTGATGTCAGTACACTGTGACAGTTCATGCCATGTACAGGGATCCTCCACACAGCAGCAGAGGGGGACTTGAGAGATAAGGTCTTATCTCACATTATACAACTAGACAACTTGTAGCAAACCTTATCAGTGCTATTGTATGTGCACCACAGTGTGTTGAGCTACAGTTTCGGGGTGTGTTAAGTCTAAATGAAATATGGCGACAATTATCTAGTCACCTGATATTAGAATTGGCAGCAGGATACTTAATGGAGCAAGTGCGGCAGAATTATGTTGTAGTTGTAAAGCCTTTGTGTGACATCCAGTGACTGTCACTGCTTCTGTTGACCTAATTCAATTTTCTTTTCAATTACCTGTAGTATATTACCATCACAGCCATTGGTATTGTAGTATAAATCACCCAACCGGACCCCATGGCTATAGCAGACAGGCATCCCACTGGGTGATATAGAGCTGTGTCCTGTCTGGCCCCTGTCTCCCTTAAACATATTTTAGATTAAAGAAAAGAACACAAAACACTCATGACCCACATAGCAAGACTATGCCGCTGGGCCTTCATATGAGCTTAATGTATAATTACAGTGACTCAAGGTTAGACAGAAACAAAACTGATAGCTGAGAACAAAAAGCTCATTGAGTTCTGGGATCTGAGGATTATCATTTAGGGATGTGTAATTAAAAAGGCCTCTGTGCAACGTACTCCCAGGCTTGGTCCTTTGCTTCAATCTTCACATCGTTTCTCTCTTTACACCTAAGGGCTTGTGGCAGGTTCAATGGGGTGAATGTTGGTCAACGAGTGGGGGGGCCCATTGACTGGGTTGTGTTACCGCTGTCACCTCACTGTCCTACTGAGGTGAGAGCATTGATTAATTCAAGAGGGAAGAACAGAGCGCAACCAGGTTTGAAAACACCCTTTAATCAATAGATTTATTCAGTATACGTAATGTGTTAGAGGAATTAACTTTACTGGGCTAAGATGTGGGCACAGACCATGGCTAATACAGTGAGAAGATGCTAAACGAAATGCCACGCACTAGTACAGCCTTTTGAAAGGTCATGTGCATCAGAGGGGAAGGTGTTTTTACATTTTATTGACAGATCAAGTCAAGGTTAATAAGTTGACCTGCTATGTCTTTTAAGCAAGGCAACCAGTACCCCAGGCACGAGGCGAGTCAACTTTCAAGTTCTTAAATGCGTAAACATTTAGCCATACCTGCAATATCCGTTATAAAGTTACCTTTAATTTCCCAGATTTGGGGAATTGTTTTGGTTTGTTTGTTTGTTTACAGCGGTTAAACCATTTTGCTTGCTTGGGAACTTTAATAACACAATCAGGAGTTGAGCAACTAAAACTGGCAAACAGGTACATCCTAGCCCCCTTACCTATGTCAACTGTTACAACAAGAACAACATGTTGCCTCGCAACCCCTAGCAACAAGCTGAAATGACCCATTTGTAGCATTTGTGAGCCTATAGCACCTTATAAAAGCACAGGATGATTTTAATTTCACCCCAATTACATGTCGTTTATTTTTGAAAAACTAGAATTATGCATTACATATAATCATGCCTTAATTAAATTAAATCACAGGACTAAAATGACCCATTTGTAGCATTTATGCAGATATAAGACCTTATTTTATTTTGAGAGCAATAACATCTAATTTAGATCCACAAAGCTTTTATTATGCCTAATATATTATGACATCATTATTTTTCATAGCAACAACCTAATAAGGGACACAGAACAAACAATGCTGCAGCATGGGCATGTACTTTGGGATTTTGCATGAAAGTACTGGCATGAAATCTGGTACACTGGAAATGTTTTGGACTGCCAATATGCTGGACTAACATGATGATCATGACAATTATTTCACTTGTTAAATGGTGGCCTGCTAGCATTGTCATTTTCAGCATATTAAAGTAGTATATTATTGCTTGAATCAGTGCACCTCTGCGTTTAACAGTAAATACAGGTTTTTCAGTCAGAGATGGATCAGTCAGGTCAGAAAAAACTTTCATACTAGTCTCGCACTTCTATTTCTGAGTCTTAGATACTGATACGATTTGCTAGAAATTATAACTCAAGTCACTTAAATCCTTTAAATGACTGCAGAGATGCTGGCGAACATACACAGCCACCATCAGTTACTTAACAATAAAATGTGATATAACCAGTCATTAAATAAATCAACAAGAAAAAAAGCAATGCACATTTAAGATGTTTGTTAACAAGCTGCAAAATTAGAGAAACAGCCAAATGAGCTAATTTTAACAATTTAAATGATGTGACAACAGCCAGTTTATGAGTAACTACCTGAAGCACCTGCTCTTTGCATTCTGCCAACACTGCATGGATGAAGCTCCCACACAACAGCCCAGAGCAACTAGTGTAATTGTATACTCCAGCCCTGTTATTGCACATAAATTCACTCGAATTTATTTCAAAAGAAAAATCCTCAGGACGGGTTCCCTTTACCCACAGTTTTTGGCAAAATGTCCAAAAGTGAAAGATATAATATAGATACTGATGTGCAAGCTTGAGATAGCAAAAAGAACCAGAATTGCTGCTGAGTTTGTCTGTACATGCGTTTTGTTTAGTTGGGTTTTTTTCCTTTTAAAAAGAAAGCAGAAATAAAATGAAACAGTGATATTCGATTTTTGGCATCGCTAAGCAGCTTTGTAAAGGCTAGTTAATTAAATGAGATGCCTGAGTTGACTTGCCTAAATTCACCGCCTTAATGAGGCTGATAACTGTGTTCATTTTAATTAAGCTCTATTGTTCCCGACAACCTGTAAATAGAGCTGTAGCCAACGAGAAAACATTGCAAATTGCTTGTGATGTCCTAAGACCTTTTGTTGAGCAATTTTGGCACCAAAGAAAAGAAGCATTGGGTCTGTCATGATTTGATAATAGTCTGTGAGTTTTTGAACTAGGGTAATTTACAAAACTAAAAATTTACCGAAAAATTTGTCCCATATTTGCATTAGTAGTAGTTCTGTACATCTAACATCAGTTTCTGGAGCCTAAATTGAGCACTCTAAGAAAATGAGACTTTATTTTTCACATTTTCAAGCAGATAATTTTTAAATATAACTATAACTACTACACTGACACTAATGTAGTCAGTCTTGCTCAAGAGAAGTCTGGCACCAGTGAAGAGTTTGGGAAAGAACAGCAGCCTCAGGGACACTGCATCTGTGCAGGCAACCTGCCAGGAACTGGACGGCTGGCTAAGGGCAGTTGACCGGTTGGGGCTTCCAGGCAAATATAAAATGTGGACATATCAGCGTGGTATTTTGCCAATGATTTCCATCGTGGGGACCTTGGGGAGGAAGGTAAGCAGCTGCCTCAGGAGATGGTTGGGACTGCCTCGAAGCCTCAGCAACATCACCCTCTATGGAAACAGCACAAAGCTTCAATAGCCCCTGAAGTCTTTGGAAGAAGAGTTCAAGGTCACACGGACAAGAGAGGTGCTGATGTGCAGATGCTGAGTCGCGACTGGGCCACAAAGATCTGGTGGGTGTGGTGTCTCAGGGAAGAGCAGGGGGATTGAGAGGCAAAGACATATCCAGGAGGAGGTTAGGGCAGCAGTGGAGGGAGGAAGATCAAGTAGAGCAACCGGTTTGAGACAGCAGGGGGTTTGGATGAGGTGGGAGCAAGCCACGAATTGAACGGACCTATGGTGTGTTGATCCACAATGCATAACCTTCCTGGTGCGGGCAGTGTATGACGTCCTGCCCAGCTCAACTAACTTCTTCACCTGGAGGAAGGTGGAGACACCAAATTGCCCACTGAGTCCAGCAAGAGGATTGTTAGAGCACATCTTGAGCTCCTGTCCAACAGCACTCGGCCAGGGCCGTTACACCTGACGCCATAACCAAGTGCTGAAACCAGTTGCAGAATCCATCAGCAAGGGGATCAGCAGCTGCAGCCGAGTGTGCAACATCACCAGCTCAAAGGCTTTTGTAAAAGCAGGAGAGCAACCCAGAGATGCGCGCAACGAGGTGGCAACAGGCAACCTATCAACAGCTCGGGAATGGAAGCTCTCAGTGGACCTGGAGAACCAGCTGAGATTCCCACAGCATATTGACAGCACCACTCTGAGGCCGGATATCCTTCTGATCTCAGAGCCTACCAAGAATATCATCACCATGGAACTGACAGTTTCGTGGGAGGATCGCCTGGAAGAGGTGCATGAATGCAAGAGGTCTAAATATGATCAATTGGTGACAACCTATTGTGAGTAGGGCTGGAAGGCGAGGTGTATGCCCATCGAAGTAGGCTGCAGAGGTTTTGTGGGGCACTCACTGCTGCACAGAGCACTCAGTACACTGGGCATTGCAGGTATTTTTTGCTTACAGGCATTTTTGGGCATTTTTTGCTTATTTTTGAGAGTTTTATCAGTGTATGCCAAAGTTGTGTTGCTGTCTCTAGATGTGGAAGACAGTATATGGAATAAAATGATTTAGAAAGCAATCCTAACTTTAACTATTTTAATTTTACTCAGATCCAAATTAGCTCTCCATGCAACACATGTAACATATTTCATAAAAGGCAAACTACCAAAGAAAGTATTGCACTTGTTTTTGTCCTGGTTAAAGTTTTGGTAGCAGGGGTTGGAGCCTATTCCAGTTGTAATAGGGCAGGTCTGGACAGGTTGTCAGTCTATCACAGGGCATTCACTGGGCTTTGAAACAAGCACAACGCTGACATGTAATAGGCTTTAAGTTACATATTTACACATCAGGCACAATGCAATATTCATTTAAAACAATATTCAGCACTCATTTTGCATTTCTCTGATGGATATTAGTCCAGTATTCACGTTGCTTTTATTTTTGTTTTTTCTCTCCATCATCTCCTGCAGGAAATATCATTTAACCTACTAAATCCTCCACCATGTTCAGCAGGTAGCAATCAGGGAAGTCATCAGTCAGTCTTCACATTTACCCTTTGAGGGTAAAGGCCAGATTTATTTATTTTTACATGTAGTATTTACCCACATACCCCCAAAGCCGGCACAAATGTGATTGGTCAGTACTACAGCTTGACATACAAGCAGACAATACAGATGGGAAACAGAAAGCCTCCAGGACCATGCATCTTTTCCCTTGCATAAAGATTCTGTATATCATATGCAGGTAACTGTTTTTAGCTTAACCAGCTGTTCATTAAGTATTCTTGTGTGTTGTTTGGTGCTTTCTCAGCTTTGCCAGTGAACAACTGTTTTTTTTTGTGTCTGGTTATGATGCTACAGTAATGACCACTGTGAAATAAATGAGGTATTACAAGAGCAAAGTTGTAGCCCCTAAAATGCAAACGAAACACTTGGCAATATATTCTGGGAGTTCATTACAATGAGCAACTGCCTTTATTAATATGAAGATTATGATACAATATTGAGACTAATTACACTGTTGATTTCCTAAAAAAAAAAAAAAAAAAAAAAAAAAAAAAAAGAAAGGAAAAATAATTAAACTGGTAATGTATAAACAAAAATAA
>VUQK01043628.1:36727-47654 GCA_015106715.1 Bujurquina vittata | reverse complement strand
GACACCCCCCCCCCCCCCCCCCCCCCCCCCCCCCCCCCCGCGGGGCGGGGGAAACAAAAAAAACAACACATCAATCTTATAAATTTATATTTTTTTTTTTTTTTTTTTTTTTTTTTTTTTTTTTTTAAAACAATTTTTTTCTTTTTTTTTTTTTTTTTTTTTTTTTTTTTACTGTTCAGTGTATCGGCGGATTGTGGAATCAGATGTTGGTGACTCTTTCTACATCCGGACACACTTTGAGTATGAGAAGGAGTCTCCGTATGGTTTAAGCTTTAACAAGGGCGAGGTGTTCCGCGTGGTGGACACTCTCTACAATGGAAAGTTGGGCTCCTGGCTGGCTATTCGCATTGGCAAGAACCATCAGGAAGTGGAGAGGGGCATCATCCCCAACAAAAACAGGTGACAGCATCCTCTCTGGTCCATATTGGTATTTTTATGTATGATATTTTAGATACTGGCACTGTTGAGATTAGTCCTGCTGGGTTGATGACAGAATCTCTCTTTTCTCTGTCTATGCTTTTGTCTACAGAGCAGAGCAGCTCTCCAGTGTGCAATACACTCTCCCCAAAACAGCAGGTGGAGACAGGGCCGACTTCTGGAGGTTCCGTGGTCTTCGTAGTTCAAAGAGGAACCTGAGGAAGAGCCGAGAGGATCTTTCTTCACAGCCAGTCCAAACAAAGTTCCCAGCTTATGAAAGAGTTGTGCTGAGAGAGGGTGAGGAATCTTGCTGTGTGTGTGTTAGCCCATTTCAGAGTCACAATACAGTTTTATGAGTCTGTTAATGTTTTGTTGTCTTCTTGTGCAGCTGGCTTCCTAAGACCAGTTGTAATATTTGGACCTATTGCTGATGTTGCTCGAGAAAAACTCTCCAGAGAAGAGCCAGATCTTTTTGAGCTTGCAAGTATGTCTATAAGCTACACAAAACACATTTAGTCCTTAAAAAAATTATTTTGTCCTAAAATTCTAATCTTGCTTTCTAGAGAGTGAACCGAGAGATGCAGGAACAGACCAGCGTAGTTCAGGAATCATTCGTCTTCACACTATCAAGCAGATCATTGACAGAGTGAGCATGCCCCCCTTTATCATATGCAAGCATTTTTCATAGCATTTCATCGTATATATGTGTTAAAAATTGCTATTTCTTTTCTTTAATGAAGGACAAACACGCTGTGCTGGACATCACCCCAAATGCTGTGGACAGGCTGAACTATGCTCAGTGGTACCCAATTGTAGTCTTCCTAAATCCCGATAATAAACAGGGTGTGAAGAACATGAGGACCAGGCTGTGTCCAGAGTCCAGGAAGAGCGCCAGAAAGCTCTATGAGCGAGCCATTAAACTGAGGAAGAATAATCACCACCTGTTCACCAGTAAGTAGCAGAGAGCTTTTAAAAAAAACTAAGAAATGAAAAATGTAAATTGCCTTTTTTTAAAAACCAAACCATTTTGCTCTTAGTGAGGTGACTGTAATACAAACTATTCTCTTAGCGACCATCAACTTGAACAATATGAATGATGGTTGGTATGGCGCTCTGAAGGAAACCATCCAGCAACAGCAGAATCAGTTGGTGTGGGTGTCAGAGGGCAAGGTGAGTCTATTCCGCTGCACTGAACAGCATTAGCAGAGTCCCAGTAGTGTGAATAAATGAGCCATGAGGTGACAGTTTCTCTGCTCTGTTCAGGCGGATGGCACTACAGAGGATGACTTGGATATCCACGATGACCGCCTGTCCTACCTTTCAGCACCAGGTAGTGAATACTCCATGTATAGCACAGACAGCCGCCACACTTCTGACTATGAGGACACAGACACAGAAGGTGGAGCATACACAGACCAAGAATTAGATGAGACTTTGAATGATGAGGTGGGTCTGCCCACGGAGCCTGCCATCACCCGCTCTTCAGAGCCTGTGCGAGAAGATCCCCCTGTAATTCAGGACACCCCTGGTTACCCTGGATACCAGCACCCTGTGCAGCCTGAATTAGCCAATCGCATAGACCCTGCTGGGTTCAAGATGGCTGCTCCGCAGCAGGTAAAGTTCATATCTGGCATTGCATACTGGCTTTGCCTTTCAAAGATGGATGCATGGCTAAAAATTATATGACTGAAGAGCAGAGGAATTACTCCTTTGTATTCAGTGGTGTGTCCTGATCGTTTTGTTAAGATTAAAATTTCCTTTGCTAAGGATTAAATATGTTTAGAAGCTACTGATATGTTATCCATTCTAACCACATTTTTGCGAGTGCATTCTCTGGCTGGTGTAAAACTGATTGAGTGTAAGGAAGAAGATCATGGTGTTGGGGTAAGCTGTACTTTGTGTGCCCTTGGCAGGCTGTGTTATAAATGTCTCTTAACAATACTTCACAGCAAGGTGAGGCTGCTCTGCCCATGCCCTCGTTGCCTCCGACGGCGGTAGCAACCCCTGCTGCTGAGCAGCCTGTACAGCTAGAGGGTGTGCACCTAGAGGAGCCGCCTGCTGCAGCCGCAGCTCCTCAGGCTGACTCACTTAGCAGCCCCAGCCCTGCCCCTGAGCTTATTCAGACCCCACCACCACCACATGAACCCCACCCGTCTGGACTGCCTGGTCCAGAACCAAAGGTACCCGCTGTTTCACCAGCCACTCGGACCGGGCCTGGGCCCCAGCCTGCTGTTTTAACTGCCTGTCTTCTCACACATGCTTTCCACTCGCTCTCTGCATGACACGCCCACACTGTGTGACTCACTGAGCCCACTGTGTGCCTCTGGCTCCCAGAGAAAATGTGTGACAGACTAGTCCACATGCACCACAGTGGGCTGGGAGACCAGAAGGACTGGTACATCTGAGTCTTTGACCAGGGTGAAGACATCCACAACCAGCCCTAACTGTTGCCTTACTTCCTTTGCATGGCTCCTAAAGTTTTTGGGTTCCTTTCAGCTTTAACTTTTCTTCTGTAGCTGAAAAATAGTGTCACTTTACAGTAGCATCGTAGTGAGTAGATGTGTCGTCTTTTGTAGTGGCAGTAGTTTGACATTGCATTATATGCAAACTGAATGTTTTTGCATGATGAAAGCTAACCTGCAGACAGTACTCTTGGTAATAAAGTCCTTCCAGTGAGCAATTCTCCCTATGGAAAATCAAGCTTGCATCAGTAAACTGCATTATGTCTCTCTTGAGTAGTTATGCCCTCTGTATATGCCAACAAATCAACCTTCCATAGGAAGTACTGTAACTAGATTTGCTGTCTACAGGCTACACATCATTTGTTTGAAATGAGGCCTTTCAGAAATGTGCAAATTACTTGTTAGTACAATATTTATGAAACTTTAAACATGTAAAATCCACTTGTGTTTATAGGGATAACCACCATTCTTGAAAGGCATCTTGTCAAACAGGCATTCAGAACAGTTTTTTGTTTTGTTTTTAATAATTGGAAAAGGTTTGCCTGAGTAATTGCACTTTGAATTGATCTTAGTTTAATTAATTGGTTGAGGGATTTTCTTTGGTTAATGTTTTAAGTGTTAAGCTCCTCAAGGTTTCAGTTTATTTCCTGTTAATGAATTTAATCTTAATCTGATGTTGGGAAAATACTGGCTGCTTTCTGCCTCTCAACACTGGTTTGTTAAAAGGTTATGAGAACAATAATGGGATGGTTGCATTCATTTAGATCTTTTTCTTCACAGATGTACAAGAAAGATCTGTACAATATGGAGGACCCTGTGCGAATCAACCATGGCCTGAAGCAGTCTATGAGCTACAGTCACCAGCCGCCGTACCAGGACAAACAGCCATACCGTGAATACGACCACCCGCCTTATGGATATGATGGAGGCGGCTACACGGAACCAAAGCCTCACAACACTGATTCTCACCTGCACTACGACAACCGTGTGCCTCATTACAATGAACAGTGGCCCCCCTATGACCAGCAGACCTCGTCCTCCCAGCCCACAGGGTACCAACCGGGCCACCAGCAACCCATGGGCTACAATCCCCGGTCCCCCTATGAGGATGGGCCAGGAAGGGACTACAGCCCCCCTCAGCCACGCTACGATGAGGCTCCACCAGTGGGCTATGATGGCAGACCACGCCACAGTAAACCTGGACCGATTCGTTATGATGAACCCCCTCCACCACTTCCAGCAGGCTATGATGCACGCTCCCCTTATGAGACAGAGTCCCACAGCTTCCCCATTAACTCCCCTCGGTCACCAGAGCCTTCAAAGCAGTATTATGGTGACTCTGGTCTCAGGCCTACCTACATGCCTGGGCCTCCAAACCGGGGTTATAAGCCAGGGATGCATGAGCCTATGAGAAACTCTGAACCCACCATCCCCCCACCCAAACCTGAGACCCTGTCCTCTCCAAGCGATCCAGCAATCACCCCGGGGTCCAAACCCCTTCCTCCTCCTCCACCCCAGGAAGACCTGGATGAGGACCCAGCCATGAAACCACAGTCAGTGCTCAACAGAGTCAAGATGTTTGAGAATAAACGTTCTGTTTCTATGGACAGGGGTAAAG
Source organism: Bujurquina vittata (assembly GCA_015106715.1). Lineage (NCBI taxonomy): Eukaryota > Metazoa > Chordata > Actinopteri > Cichliformes > Cichlidae > Bujurquina > Bujurquina vittata. The sequence continues at coordinate 43,157 of VUQK01043628.1, read as the reverse complement.
AGGGAGGAGATTCATCAGTGCTCCGGGTACGTGTATCCTACCTGAATTACATTGAGCGTATTCTGCCCCAATGGGTAGTTGACATTAAAGCCTCATAAACTCTGAATTAACTTCATCACATTTCAAATGTTTGTATTTGTATTGCTAACAATAAACCCATTAGAATACTAGTTTAAATACAAATAGCTATAACCTTGACTAAAAGTTGAACTAAAATTAAATAGGAACATGATCAAAATATGAATAACATTAGGGTGTAAATGGAGTCCAACTATGTGGTAGTGTGGGATATAGTTATCTTGAATGCACATCTCGAAAACACAAGCTTGTTTTTGTAAAATGTTTAAAAAATTTTATATTTTTGCCTAAAAATTAGGATGCCTTGCAGGCACAACACTAGATGTGTGTGCAAAATCAGATGCAGGAATCACTAAAAGAGAGGCCTGTGTTTGTTTTTCAGCCTGCAGATGTCCCTAAACCTGTGAGTGCACCTGGTCCAGTCCTCAAAGCCAATTCCCTTAGCAACCTGGAACAGGAGAAGTCCACCTATAGGTATGTAACCCTCATTTCAAAACCCCAGGCTACAGTGTAGGTGAATGAAGGGCAACTCATAAGATCTTTGAAAAGGCATCTTCGAGTTTATTTGTTGCTTGAGCTCCACCTAGTGGAGGCAGCAAGCCCTGCAATGAGTAGGTCATCGTCAGTGACATTGCCTACTTGATCTGCCCAACTGTTAGAGACTCATAATGATTTCAAACATATTTGATAAATACATGTTATAGACTCTGCTTCGAGTGCAGTGTTGATTTGTGTTTAAATAAACCTTTGTTCAGCAGGCTTTAGGGCAATCACACTGGTGTTTTTACATTTTCTCTTTGGCTTTCTCTGCAGGGCTCCTGAACCACAGAAGCCCCACACTAAACCCCCGGATGATCTAGTGCGTTCCAACCACTACGACCCAGATGAGGATGAGGAATACTACAGAAAGCAGTTGTCCTACTTTGATCGCCGTAGCTTTGACAGCAAGGCCATGGGCCAGCCCACTCCTGGCATCAACCGCTTCCATGATGTGCCCAAACCACCTCAGCTGTCCTACCCTTACAACAGGTATAATGGCTCAGCTCCTGCTGAAAGTGTTGGCTGTTGTGCAGCATTTATGAGTTCTTAAGTCATCACAGCTTTTGAATCCAAATTGTTGGTGCATCTAACTGCAGAGTTGAGTCTGTGGAGAAGGTGAGTCCAGTGGAGAAAAGATATGAGACTCTGCCGCAAATCAGTCCCTCTTCACAGTATGGGCCCCCAGCCTCTGCCATTCCACCCACCACACTGCCCAAACTCAGCCCTGGTGATGGTAAGCATTCTAAATTTTCTGCTGCCATCTCAAACTTTATTGTGTATGTTATTAGTGCACATGAATATACCAGGAAGATAGAAATAGAAATATATCTTTGGCATTCACAATCATTTAAGCACTCGGGTCACAGGTCGCTTTATCCAATAACTTTTTTTTCTCCCCCTCTTTGGCAACTTTTTTTTTATTTATACACATATAAATTGTTTCTGCCATTGCCCGTTGCATCCTCACACACTCTTTATTTTTAATTAGAAATAAGAATTTAATTAGAATTTGGTTTCCAAATTGGCAGTGGTTTTATTTGAAGCAGTGGAAGTAAGTTTTATCCAGAAAGTTTTCTTTTTTTTACCTTTTCAATGGGAAGGCAGGTTTCCAATCAGCTTTTAAAAAGCACACATGAATTGCAAAATAAACATAGTGCCTTTTGCTACTATTGTATGGTTGTTTGTATTTAGCTTTGTGTAGGACTGTGGAAAAGTAGTAGGCATAAGTAATTCCATAAAATGATAATGCTTCTTTAAAATAAATAGGCATAAATATTTTTGATTTAACGTCACCATTTCTCTGAGGTACACCTGCACACAGATTTAAGGTATCTTGCAGGTGGATTGTTCAAAGTACCTTGGAGAACTCACATTTTTCTGATGTAGTTTTTGCTGCAGCTGCTTCTTCCTCACTCTGAAATCAGACTGACTGCAAATTGTTCAGACCAGCACCGTGTGAGCCAAACTATCTGCAGCAGATTTTGTTGTCTTGTTTGCACAGTACTGTAAATCTAGCAAAAAAAAAAATCTATTTTGTTCTTTTGTTGGTAGTAGCTAAGCTCTTTAAGTATATATATCAAGACTGCATTTAAATTATTAAATTTATTGCATTTTCTTGCAGCTAGTGCCGTATCCGAACCGTTGTCTTCACCCAATCCCAAACCTGAGCTGGCAACTCTTAGACCGACCAGCAGAGATGAACCCACACCAGGTGGTTACCTGCCCCCGAGGGGCCTCCCTGACAAATCCCCGGTTAATGGCACTGATGCAGCGCCCCCGAAGACACTGAGCACTCCTGCGCCAACTAGCTACAACCGCTATGTCCCCAAGCCTTACACCAGTGCAGCCCGGCCCTTTGAGCGCAAGTTTGAGAGCCCCAAATTCAACCACAATCTGCTACCCAATGACACACAGGTAAAGACGGACCTCGTCAGTAAGCCTGGTGTGGTGAGCAACAGTAGTGGGAAACCTCAGCTGTCACCGCAGCCCCTTGATCATGACAGCGGCCTAGACACCTTCACACGCACTATGGACAACAGGCCCAAATACCAGCACAATAACATCAACGCCATTCCCAAGGCCATCCCTGTAAGGTAAGACACTTTTTCACTCCAAGCGTCAGCAAGTTTTATTAGAGAGTAATTACTGTGCTGCTGAGAGAGTGTGAGAGAAACTTGGTTGTGGACGGGGGGTTGCTCTTGTGTCCTCTGCTGTGGATTATTCTCTGCCTAAACTGATATGACTGATGATGCTCTCCTCTTTGCTTCCGTCCCTCAGCCCCAGTGCACTGGATGATGACGACGAAGATGAAGGACACACAGTGGTGGCCACCGCTCGTGGGATCTTCAACTGTAACGGAGGGGTCCTGAGTTCTATTGAGACAGGCGTCAGCATCATCATCCCCCAGGGTGCAATTCCGGAGAGTGTGGAACAGGAGATTTACTTCAAGGTGTGCCGGGACAACAGCATCCTGCCCCCCCTCGACAAGGAGAAAGGTCAGTTCCTCAGTGCTGCACAGAGATCCTTCCTAACCTGGATATGTCAACAAGATTGTACATGAGAATAAAGTTTTTGTGTTGCCTTTATTGGAAAATCGTAGAATTATTCTTTGAGTTACAAACCCGATGTAGAAACTACATGCAGGAAGTGGTTAGACGGATAGTAATCTGCTTGTAAACAAAATTGCATCCATGCCATCTGATAAATATAGAGCATTTTTAATTAACATTTAGTGTATTTATTTAAGTAACCTGGCCAGACAGTGAACTGTTATTTCTGATTTGCTACGATGGCCTGACAACAGACTGTGTTAAATTCTGTGTTTGGTTTGTGGAGTTAACTCTGGTTGTGTATCCGTGCAGGAGAAACGCTGCTTAGTCCACTGGTGATGTGTGGCCCGCATGGACTCAAGTTCCTGAAGCCGGTGGAGCTGCGCTTACCTCACTGTGCATCCATGACCCCTGATGGTTGGTCCTTTGCTCTAAAATCCTCCGACTCCTCGTCGGGTATGCTGTCCTCTCTCTGTCCTGTTGGGGTCTGTGGGCAGACTCTGGTGATCAGCAAAAAGAGCTCATTGCTTCCTGAATCAGTTTAACACGCCCATCTGTTTTCCCTTTTTTCCCCTCACTTTTTCATGCATGTGCTGCTCTGTGTTCTTTTCATGGCCTCTTTATTTTAGCCTTTCTATTTGAATTAATTGTAGGAAACATAAACACACATAAAAAGCTAGCATTTGCTTCATATTAAATTTATCCTTAAAAATCATTGCTTTTTCTATGTAATATTAAATGTTCAATTAGGAACAGTAGTTTAATTATGACAAATTAGTTTTAATATTGTTTGGTTGCTCAGTCTATTCTTCTAAAACTCATGGGTTTTATGGCCACAAAGGAGGTTGAGTGATAATTCTTTTTTGCAGACATTACGATTCTATTAGTAAAACTCAAATTGTTTCTTCAATTTGAGAGTCTTAGTAGGATTTCAGAAATGTGCAATCATTTTACCCTTTCCAAAACAAAGCTTTTATTCATTGCCCTTTGTAGTGGACAGCAGAACTTTCTAGCTGACATTTTCAACCTCTGTCCATACTTCAGGGAGCAGCTGGATGGGTAAGGTAGAAAGGGTTTTACGCACAAATAGGGAAGTGGAGTCATACTGTCAGGAGATGAGGTGGAGGAAGGGCAGACATTAGTGCAGGAAGGTGAAAACTCGGAGGAAGACGTATCAGCTTTTGAGCAGCCTGAGCAGGGACAGTGTCACAGTACCTGCTGTCCATAATAATAAGTATTTTCTAATGTAGGGGCTGAAGTTTTTATGCATTACAATATCTAGAAGGAGAAATAACATTTTCAGTTGAATTTATCCTGTTGATTTATATAATTAATAATGTAAATGCTAAACATGTATTAAACTGTACCTCTTCTGTCTTTAATCAACTCAATTTCAACAATATTAAAATTGGGTTGAAATTGTTGTTTGGCATGAAACATGAAAATATGACAGCGCTGCCCACAGCCCCCAAATGGGTGTTTGTCTGATTACAACAAAGAGAAAATAGGCAACCAGGTTTTAGAAAAAACGAAGTCAGAGCACAAAAGCCAGGGCGAGTTATTCATCTCTGAATGCAACATTAAAACTGAAACCATTTTGGAACCAAAATATCCTTCAGCATCTCTGTGCTCACCACATGACAATTTTTCTCACAATTGTGAGAAAAATCCTGCCTGCCTCACTCCACCCTCTGCCATACCATCCATGATCATTGTTAGTGTCATGGGTGGCATAAGCTAACAGCCCAGGTTTAGGTGAGTGTTAGGGCGCACAGAATGGAAACAAAAAAGCTCAACTATGAAAAGTGAATTGTTAAAATGTTTTACTAATCAGCAGTACTTTTCGTATAAATAATAATAATAGTTAAGAACTTGAGTGCTTCACTGACTCATTTTAACCTATAGCCTGAAATACCTGCTTGTTTTCTGCTCCAGACTGAGACAATAGCATTTTCTCAGTCTGGAGCAGATTTGTCGGCTGGTTCACTGGATGTAATCTGGATTCCATTTTTTTTTACCCTCTGTAAACCCTAGAAATGGTTGTGTGGGAAAATCCAAGTAGAGCAGAATACTCAGATGAGCCCAATAAACAGCCTAATAAAGTGGCCACTCAACGTAGATGTAGTACCGTAAACATCAGCATTCTCTTGATTTGCCACCTGACACGTGCTCAGTGTTCTTTTAGTGCAGTTTTCTCTTTTGTAATGTATCCAGCAGGGACTGCAGCATGTAGACACTGACTGAGCGCTGATGTTAAATACTTTTCAGAGGCCGATCAAACACACGGGTCCATTTAACTGGAGTCCTGCTGGTCGCTCCTAAATTCATGTGTGGACACTTAATTGAAATTCATTCAACGAATTAATCATTACCTAATCACTCGCACTCATTTGAGCAACAGAAATTCACAAAAGACCCTTCATTAATTAATTTAAGCATCATCGTTTGAAATCTCCGGCCGTTTTTATTAAATCACCTGAAATTCAGTTTTGTTTTGAGTGTCTTCACGTTCTGTTTTCTGTATTTTAAAGCTGAGCTCTCCATCAGCTGACATCATGTTTCTATTTCCTTCAGGTGATCCTAAAACTTGGCAGAACAAATCTCTCCCTGGAGACCCAAACTACCTGGTGGGTGCAAACTGTGTGTCTGTGCTCATTGACCACTTCTGAAGAGGGCGACAGCTGGCCTGTTACTGAATGTGATAAACGGGGGGAACCTGAGTCTCCCCTGCTGTGCCCCCTCCACGGTGCACGGTGCTCGATGAAGTATGAACTTGATATTCTCACATTGTTTACTGTGCCCAAAATATAAAAAAAGAAAAAAACACACACAAGGAGAGCTGGAGTTCAGCATCTTAAGGCTGCACTCTTGTTCTTTTTTCTTTCTTTCTTTCTTTCTTTTTTTCTTTCTTTCTTTCTTTCTTTTTTTCTTTCTTTCTTTTTGGTTCGGTGCTTACAAGGCGTGCAAAAAATAAAGACGAAAACACGTTATTTAAACAAAGGAACTGAAGTTGGAGTGCATGACCAGTGCCACAGACTGAATAATCTCATTTTGACAATTTTAGCTAATTTTGTAAAAGTTCGGAGCAGCGGAGAGGGGAGAGGGAAAAAAAGGATAATTTTGGAAACTTGTTTAATATCAAAATGAGATTTTGCATAATGTAAAAAAAAAAAAAAAAAAGAAAAAAAAAAAAAAAAAAACAAAAAAAAAAAAATTTTTTATTTTAAAAATTTTTTTGTGGAATTTGTGGGTATATTGTTTTT
>VUQK01043628.1:13797-27577 GCA_015106715.1 Bujurquina vittata | reverse complement strand
CCCCCCAGCATGGCTGCATGAGAAGGTCTTCTGCCCCCCCCCCCCCAAGTTGCTAATATAATAAAACTAGAGCATCTGAAACAAGAGTTAAAGGTTCTCTCTTAAGGTTCTCTGTGAAGTAGTGAGAGCATCCACAGTTTGCTTAATTCATGCATGTACGCAAGACGTGCGAAGCACACGTGCCAGTTCTGCTGATACACACCGGTGCTACTGTGCCAAGACATTCTGTAGCATGCCAAGAAAAGCAGGAAGGAATAAAACTGCTAGCTAGTAAACTGTGTAAACGTTGCAGACCTTTAAGAGAAAGGCCCAGAGGGATCGCTTTTACACACATATATTGCTGCAATGCTGAATGTAGCAAGAAAACACCAGAGCTCACATTTGATCAGTTAAGCTCCGAATGCGTTTGCTCACTGAAGTGGATTACCACTATAAACACCTTTTAGCGACACCAATTCCACAGATGACAACATTGAATCGACACACCCCTCTAAGAACAGAAGGTAGGATTGAGCACAGGCCTTTCTGCTTTCAGCTTCATGCACCTCATAAATTGGACGGTCATCAATATGATCTTATTGGTGGGTTAGACTTCGAGGGAACATGAAAAATCAAACTTTTCATTGTGTTTTTGGGGGTTTTCTACCTAGAGCCGGTTCAGCCAGCTGACTGGAAATGCACACACCACCTGTACCTGTGGTCCCAGACGTGTAGATGTAGAGAGCAGTGCTCCTGATATTGACATTGGCCCTGAGGTCCCAGGACAGTGGCTGATCTGAGGCCTTGGAGATCTTGTCAGACAAAGCGGTGATGCCCTGCACGCTGCAGCTGTCCGACATGAGGTACACGCTGATACCCTGCTCTCTCAGCGTCGGCAAGACCTCTTCCACAGCGTCCTGCAGCTCTACAAATAGACAGAAGCCTTAAGCTCAGCACAACATGTCAGAGCACTGTGTTGCGAAATGCGGCACATGCTGGCTCACACATGTGCACCTGTATCATGTATCCCAGATACTACTTGGAAACAAGCACATGGTGTAGTAAGTTCAGCTCTGATGCATGCATGTGTCAGTAAAGACCTTTTAGTGCTATAATGTGAATGCAGAGTAACACATTTCAAGGTAAGATATTGCTTCGGATGAAGTCAATCTTCAATGTTGGGTATGAAATGCCCCCTTATTCTTTAATCAGTCACTCATTTCTACCCTTGGAGAAACCTGCGAAGTCTCTTTCCTGGTATATATTCCTTCAAATGCTCACTAATAGAAAACTGCAGTGCCACAGCTGGAAGTAAAATGGGGTTTAAGCTGACGCGTCAGTTATTTTTCCAATCATATCATGACAAAACCTTCATAACAAGCCATTGTGGCTTATATAATTTGTGTTAAAGGTGTTAAATGGGATACCATCCTCTCCATATATCCATAAATAGGATAACAATCAGCAATCAATGCTGTGAAAATGCAATTCCTGCTGTTTTAGGGTTTTGGGGTCTGTCCTTATGTCTAACTTATGCTCCTGACTAAAGGTTATCAATAACAACCTTTAATCAGAGGTTAATGATTGACTGGAACTGGTGTGAAACTAAAGTTTAGGTTTATGCTGTAATTTACAGTGGTTCAAAGACCAGTTCAGTTTCTCTTTTGTGGAATCACTGAGCTTGTGGCTGGTTGATTAAGCTGAAAGAGAATGGATGGCTGGATAAGTTTTTTTTTTTTAAATGTTCGGTAGTATCACCATCAGTGGCCAGGGTTTCATTTACAGAAATGGGCCCAGGTTCACTGTGGCAATAAAATCACATTTGTTTGGTATCATCATGCATCACTTAAGAGCCACTGAAAGGGCCAGCACCTCACTGGACCTAATCTTGGGGGCCTGAGTCAAAGCCTAGTCCATCAGGTCATCCCAGCCTTTATAGACCACATGATGATCTAATCTCATTAATGCATTACTCAGCAATCCTTACCTGCAAGGTAAATACAGCAGTCAGATCAATCAATGCATTTAAGTAACTAAACTCCACCTGGGATGCAGTGCCTTGTAATGCTGCTGCCTTTCTCCACCTTAGTGCCCATATGAACACAATACTGACGCATTACTGCACTCAGCGGCATAAATTTGTTGTTTACTAACTTTGAACCTTTTAGATGTGTAAAAGGTTTGCGTCTTTTTAGAACAAATTTAGGCTTTTCTCTGATAATGAGCCGCAGGGTAAAACGAGGGAGAACCACGTTTGTCTTTGGCACTGCCCTGCGCTGTCAAAATGGGTTGAAAAGAAGAAGAAATAAAGCTTCCGAGGACACTTTCCGCCCATTTCTTGCAGAAAAATAATGCAACCCCCCTAAAAGTATCTCTAATTTAGTGTTGGTACTTTGAATTTTGCGCTTCTCTGGGAACACCTCCTCCGCTCCGACTCACGGTAGCTCACCTGAGGAGGCGATGATCACCTTGGCCCCGCAGCAGGAGAAACAGTGCAGCAGAGACTTGGATCTGATGTTGAAGTTAAGCAGCGCGGCCGGGCAGCCCAGTTTGGTGAGACCGAGCCAGGTCCAAATGAAGCTGGGCTCGTTGGCGAGGAACAGGGCCACCGTGTCGCCCTCCTTCAGCCGCGCTTCAGCCTGCAGCGCTCGGGCCACCTTGTTGCTCTGTTTGTCCACTTCGCCATACGTGTACGCGCGACCTTCAAAGTACACGAAGATCTTATTGGGGTGCCTCTTCACTGCATCCAAGAAGCAGTCCAAGATGCTGTAGAAGGGTTTGATTTTCTTGTATATGGCTAGCCTGGCGCCAAGTCTAATGTACGTTAGGATGTACGCGCAATCTTCACCAAAATAGGGGCAAAACGCTCTGATGTATAAAAAACATAAAATAGCCAGTCCGGCCAACACGGTGAGGCAGATGGACATCTTGCAGAGCGCTCGGAGGAGTCGGTGGTGCGACGCGGAGGAAGCGCTCACAGTTACGCTCGGTTCAATTTGTGACAAAGTTCACCGTCTCGTCCCGGGGCGGCGCTCCCATCTGCCCCGCTGACCCCTCCTTCATTCCGGGGAATATTTTCAGTTGCCAGATCGAGTATTTCCACTTCCACTCTGCACTGGTTCTACAACTCATTCGTGTTGGTACGTTTGGTGTTCTCGTGTTTTATTATTGTCCCAGTATTCTCTAAAAGTCTTTAAAAAGTGAGCAAATGAATCAGTTTGGCACTTTATTTTTAGAGAGAAGCAAGGTTTTTTTGTTTCGGTACATCACGCTGATTTATATCCGCGACACTTCCAATTTATGACAAGTAACTGCGAGCGAGTTCCTTTTAGTGATTTCTAAACGAAAGCAGGGGAAGAAAGGAAATCTGCTTATTTGCATTTGCAGAAACCGTCACAGCAACTCCGTACATGGCAACCTGGCTCATAACGCCGCAATCTGAGCGCTGGTGGGCGTGTGCGCCAGCGCGCCCTGTGCGTTTGTGTGCTGATTTATGGGGAAGAACTGCGCGCTACACAAAAGCTCCCTTTTACTCCGGGGAGAAGTAACGCAAACATCTTGCGACAGTGTGCTGCACAGTCCGCGCATTGTGTGGAGATGTGTGTTTGTAGTGTCGGATGTTCTTGCTGCCCTGCAGAGTTGAGAGGCGTGTATAATTGTCGAGGCTGTTTCAAAGTGTGAAACAGGGTCGTAAACAATACTTATTTCCAGTAACTGCAGTTTTCCCCCTCCGAGTAAATCTCTATAATCACTGTAATATGTATAAAAATATATAGAAACGCAGCAGCTGCAATAAAAATGGGACTTTAAGGGAACCTTTCCTTGTTTTTGAATACCCCCATAAAGCTCCATAAATTAGGGAGCGTGTGTCTGTGAGCTGTTGTGATGACAGAACAGGATAAGCTCCTCTCTGAACTTTTTTTTTTTTAAATTTACCAGCCATCTGACTGGAAATCCACACACACCCCGTTTTGAAACCTTGGCTTGAGCACTTTGGAGGTCCTCCATCTTTTTTTCTTCAATTTGGACGTTACAGGCAATATGGGTGGATCTAAATGAAAAAAAAACACATGACAGCTACTTGTCAATAAGGAAGCCACACCTTCAAACATATCCTGCTTCATTATTTATTTCTACAAATATAAATTATTTTCATAACTTACTAAGTGAGCATCTAATCTTGAATACTACCTGAGACAAGAGACAAGAAAGCGTCATTTATCCGTAAAATCAACTTCTTTCTCAAGCAGAGGGGTCGCCCCCTGCTGGCCATAAAAAAGAATACAACTTTAAGGTCGTACTGACATGATAACGTCACACAGTTGCTGCAGATTTGTCGGCTGCACATCCAGTCTGTCTCACCACGAGTCACATTTGACATGCAGTTTTTCCTGTGATCCTTTGAATGGTTTTAAAAATCAGTTCTCATCATTTTAAAACTTTAATTAACAGACAACCTAAACTCCTAAATTCCAGAGTCAAAAAAATAGATTGAGATCCTTAAAGAGAAGCAGCAGGAAATAGAAGTCCAGATTGCTCACCGCACAGGAAGCTTCCTCCTTGCCCAAGACCAGATAATATGTTGTCCTACCAGGTTCTGCATCACTTCCATCCTTGCCTGAGGTTCAGGCCGGGATGGATGAAAATGTATTGTCCAACCCCGAGAAGGACGCCAAACTCACAAAAGAAGCCAACTTTGCTGAGGTTGCAGCTCTGGCTCCTCCTGCTAAACCTATGAATATTAGTTCAACAGAAGGTGGCACTCTCACCTCAGTGGAGCATCAGGCCTCCTCCTCCTGCTCCATCAGTGATGACACAGTCCTTTCTGTTCTCACAGAAATCAGACAATTGCACCCAAATGACAATGCAAACTTTAAACCAGTGCTAAAATTAATGATGTGATAGTGAAACATTTTTTTTTGTTTAAGTCACTTAACACTGCTCAAGTATATAGAATGCACCTAACACAAGGGATGAACCCGTGTTCTGTCTACACATGACAGAAAACTGAGCCAAGAACCATTTTTAAACTCTCTCTTTAGGCACTTTGAAAGTAGCAGCCTGTCACAAAACATTCACATTTCTTTAGTTGAATACAAACGACAACACAGTTTGACAGACATAAAATATTGTTTTTGCACCAGCAAGGGGATTCCTAAAGAGTTTATTAGATGAATAGGCATTGGCATATCTCAGCATGGTGTGCAGTGGGTAACCTCAAACACACCTTACAATTAATTGCTTTCTATCTTCACACACACACACACACACCCTTTCCATACATAGACGTCAATTCTTACAAGACAGTCATAGAGGTTAAATCAGGTGAAACACAAATTTTCAACTATGTTGTACATTTTTTTAAAAAAAATCATCCTGCCAGAAAGAGGGCAGAACAGCGGATGAATCACAGAAAGATATGCTCGCTCTTACACTGCCAGAAGTCTACATGGACCAGAATGCAATGCAGCAAGAAAGTCAACATTAATCACTTTACTCAAGTGGAAAAACCCGTTGAGTGAAACGATCACTGCACTCACAGCTCAGTTCATCGAGCTCAAACACGATAGACTGAGGAGGAAAAATGATTTTTGGGTGTGCATGAAATCCCAGACAGAACAACAGGCCTGTTGCCCTGCAGAGCACTGCTGTTAAATGTTTTACTTGTACAATATGTGATACCGGGCCTGATACTTACTCTTATGTGGTTTACAAATTGTAAAACTTTGTAAAAAAAAAAAAAATAGTAAAACATTTCAAAATTTGTCTGCAATACTCTGTAGCCCTGTGCCGTATGCCTACTCATAGGTTTCACAAGAATTTGCCAACAAATAAGGAAGGAGAAACTATTGAAGTTAAACATCAGCATTTAATTTCCTGAACATTTTGAAAACAAAATGTCATTAAAATGAGCAGTCAAAACTGCTACAACCAAAAATGATCTGCTTCCATGTAAATGGACTAGTTCTTATTTAGCACTTTTCTACTCTGTCTGAGCACTCAAAGCGCTTATACAGCATGTTTACATTTACCCCATGCATACAAGCACTTGCATGAATAAATAAACTAAGTGCTTAAATTATCTAATTAATTAGCAGCTTGGGGTTAAGTATCTTCCCCATTGGCATGCAGCCTGGAATAGCCAGGAGTCAAACCGCCGACCTTCCGATCAGTGGGTGACCTGCTCGACCTCCTGAGCTACAGCCACCCTGTGAAAGGTGAATGTTTTTTGCACTTTAAAATTAGATTTTGATGCTTCCTGCTATAATTGAATCAAATACATCTGATGTGAGTGGCGTGTAATTCTTCTCTTTTTCATTCAGAAAGTAGAGCGGGTCCATTATTTCATTTGGGTTGAAGCCCTGCTCCACCAGTTTCGTCTTTATTAGTTTGAACGTGCCTGTAACATCCAGTGACCCCTGTAATAAAAAAAAAAAAATCACAGTACAACTAATTACTAGTGGACGAAACAAATCATGCTGGCAACAAAAAGGCTAAACCACAAATGGACATGTAAAACTGGAAGATAACTGGAATAAACTTACTTGAATCCTCATGAAGCGTGGCCTGGCGTAGGTCGGCAGGAAGTTCTCAACATGTTTAAAAACAGCTGTGGAGTCAAACTTCAGCCCTTCTCTTAAAGTAACAGCCGCCATCCCAGCTCTTCCCTCCTGACCTGATAACAAACGTTAAATAATCAAAAACCAGAAGTTAACTAAAGTTCAGCGTTAATAATTAAAAGCAGGTGTTTTTCTTTTGTTTTCCAGCCTGCATGCACTGCTGTGCAAAAGTCTTGAGCCACCCCTCATTTCTTCGTATTTTAACGTTCTTGCCATTTTAAAAAGTGGTCATGAGCAAAACTGTTCTCCAGGCGTTTTCCTTGGACATTGGCTGCTTTTTCACTCATTGTCAGCCCAGTCCTTGTACCGGAGCATTTTTCAGAGGAATGTTTTTTCTTTGTTACGCCGCTTAGTACTGACCTATGAATCATTCAAGCATAAAAAAAAGGCACCAACTCAAGGTACGAACCAGTGTTGTATCTACACATAAATGAATCTTTAGACACTTTGTTGCTGACAGTTTGTTGCAAATAAGCACATCATTTGTTCACATTTAGCAGGAATAAAATAGTATTTTTGCACCAACAAGGAGATTTCCAAAGAGCCATTTCCACAACATGATGTGCAGTGTACACTTGGGGGGGAAAAGGCCATTCTTAAGGAAAGGAGGCGTGGAGAGAAGACTGAGGTACGCCAATTTATACAGGAACTGAACTGAAAATCAGTCGCAACAGGCTTCAGAGCAAGCAAGAAGTCATCTGCAAATCTGAGATTGGTTAACAACCTTCCTCCAATCTGCAGACCGCCTCTATAATCATCCAGCACTTCCCTTATAACCATCTCAGCCAGTATATTGAAGAGGTCCTGTGATAATACACAACCTTGTCTGGCTCCCTTTTTCTCTCTTAGCCAATAAGAGATTATGCCAGCGACTTTCATTTCGCCCTTTGATTCCTATACATTTGTGCCAATAAGTCAACTAGATGAGCAGTATCCTATATCTAACATGGTTATCCAGGGCTAAATCAAAGGCCTTTTTATAGTCAACAAAACGTGGAAATAACAGTCACTGATGTCCGTGAGCTTTCTCAAGAATTCTCAGATTTGTAATCTGATCTCTTGTACCACGCCTCGACCGAAATCCAGCCTGCTCGACTGCAATCTCGCTTTCCATTTTCTTGCTGATTCTGTCCATTATGATACGCAGAATGAGCTTACTGGCGTGTGAGACTAGTGCTATTGTTCTATAATTCATGCACTGCTTCAAGTCACCTTTCACAATTCGCACAGTTGCTTTTGTTTATCTGCTCTTTTATTCCTTTGAACCTCAGTCTTAAGGGGCCTATTCCAGGAAGCAGATTTTGCTAACAACTCTGGGTTTGTTATCCCTAAAATGAGGGAAACTTGGGTTTTCAGTTCCAGAAAGAGAGCTAACTCCAACTCTTGAGTCAGTTACCGGGGTAACAGATAGCAGGAGAGTCAGAGTTGGCTGGATAAAACCTACCAGCGAGCAGGTTAGGTTCACAGAGTCCGTTACCCTCATTTTAGGGTTAACAAACCCAGAGATGTTAGCAAAACCTGCTTCCTGGAATAGGGCCCAGGTGTTTTCCTGTTTTTTTGTCACATAAGCAACAGTCTCTGTTTCGGCATCCAACAGAACTGACTTCAACGCTTGCCATAAGGCCTCAGGTGGTAACTGATACAGACCAATAACGTCAAACCAAAAACAATTGCCTGCAGTTATTGCTGCTAAAGGTGCTTCTACAAGCTAATGAATCATGGGGTGTTTTGAATTTTTCACACAGCTAAAAGTTACCCATTTATTGAGAGTTTGTTTTTTATTAACTGTGGTGTACTTTGTTAAAACACAGTGTCTTCTTGAACCTCTTATTATTGTCTTTAGCAGCAGGTGCAGCAGAGAAGCAGCATTTACCCGGCACTTTGACTCCATAAACATTGGCTTCTTTAATGCAGTCAGCCAGCACGAGGATGTCAGCCACCTCAGCTGTAGCTACGTTCTCTCCTTTCCATCTGTCAAAAGTTTGTTTTTTTAGTGCTCTGTGTGATCTCAGATTTTTAAGCTTCAGTTCAAAAGATGAACTCACCTGAACGTGTCTCCAACACGATCACTGAAATAAACGAAATTGTCCTCATCGATGCGCAGCAGGTCGCCGGTGTTGAAGTACAGATCACCTTTCTTGAAGACATTATGCAGCTTCTTTTTCTCAGTTTGCTGCAAGTCTCTCGCATAACCAACAAATGGAGTTTTTGCTGTTATTTCAGTCACCAGAAGTCCAGGTTCACCTGATCAAAGTAAATGTGGAAGAAGTAATCTTTGGGGGCTGTTACATTTAAAGGCGGTAATCATACCATTGTTGTAAAGTCGTCATATTTTTGAGTCTTTTAAACATTCACTTTGTGCATTATGAAGTACACTGTGGCTGAGAAGACAATCTATAGAATTAGGAAGGCATAGAGACTGTTTTGAGCATTTGTAAAGATGCATGGGTGAGAACTTTAGAAATATAAGTACAACAAAAAAAGAAAAAACCCTCATCAGTGTTATAACCATCTCCAGTGGCAACAGACCTTTGGCAGCCTCTATGCAGAAACCAGACGAATCCCTCAAAGGCTCGCCTTCATCTTCATCATATTTGATCACAGCATATGGAAAAAGCCTCTGCAAATTTAAAAGAATAAATGCTGGAACACTGAGAGAAAGGTTTCCTTCTTAATGTGGACTGAAACATGGGAGTTTTACCTTGTTCAGGAAGGTGTGTCGCCCAACAGCTCCCACCTTGCCGCTATAATTCAACAGACCAAAGTTCCCCTCGGTTGCTCCATAAAATTCTCTGATTTGAATGTCTCCAAACCGTCTTACAAAGTCCTTCCAAACATCTGCTCTCATCCCGTTGCCTATTGCAAGTCTGACTTTGTGGTTTTTATCACTGAGTTTCTGTTTGAAAAGAAGAAACATGAATTTGTTGTTGTTTTTCTAACTTTTCTGTGTGTGACAGTGGCATTAATGTTAATGTTGTGTTGGTACAAACCTGTGGGGTGCTGCAGAGATAACGCATAATTTCACCTATGTACTGTATAACAGTGACATTATATTTTCTGCAGTCATCCCAGAACTGAGAAGTAGAAAATTTACTCCTCAGAACAAGAGGAATACCTGCACACAGCAACAGATAACAGCACACTTTCAAGAGTAGCAATGGCAATAGTCACTATTTTTCCTTTGTCAACAAATTACAAGAAACATACAAATCAGCCAACACTGTTTGCACCAGATACCTTGTTGATTGACCGGTCAGAGGTATTGAAGTGAAGCAGAAGTGCAATAAACTGTGCTTCAGTGCTCTTACCCTGATGAAGTTAGTTACAATATCAACAATGTGGTTAACTTTTAACACTGACTTACACAACGCCTCCTGGAGTGTAATACAATGCAAAAATACCAGTTCAGAGTTCATTTCTTGCTCCGTTTCAAAAGTCCAACATTTTTTCCTGTCAGATTTGGACAGCCATCAGTTGGAACACCTGCCAGTTTGTCCCAGTTCAGCCCCAAGCATGCAGTTACCTTCTTGAACACATCACTCAATGTTGTCGTCCCTTTGCCTGAGTGCATTGCTGCCAGATCGTCCCTAATCTTCAGATTTGCATTCCTGCATCAGTCATGTTCTTCTTTTTTTGATTCAAATGCAATCCTTAAACACTGCAAGTACTTGGCTTTACCTCTGACTTCAGTAAATATACTTTGAAGCTTTGTATCAGTGGTTCAAGCCGCTGCTGGTGATGGCATAAGGGTGTGGGTGATTTTCTTGGCATACTTTGGACTCCAACTGAGCATTGTTTAAATGCCACCGCCTACTGGAGTATTATTGCTGACCATGTCCATCCTTTTATCACCACAGTGTACCCATCTTCTGAGGGCTGCTTCCACCACGACAATGTGCTGTGTCACTGTAATGAAATGGCCTCCACAATCATCAGATCTCAATCCAATAGACCACCTTTGGACTGTGGAGGAATGGAGGATTCAAATCATGGATATACAAACTGTGTGATGCTATCATGTCACTGTGGAGTAAAAACTCTGTGGAACCTTGCTGAATCTATTCCATGAAGAATTAAAGCAGTTCTGAAGGAAAAAAAGAAGATACAACCTGGTACTAGCATTGGGTCACAGAACACTGGACCAACTCTTTATCCTCTTGAGGATATTTCAGGGTGTGTGGGAGTTTTCCCAACCAGTCCACATATGTTTTGTGGACTCACAGAAGGCAGTAGACCACATCCCTTGGAGTATTCTATGACTGGTGCTTTGAGAATATGGGATGGCCGGTGAGTGTAAGTGAATGTTAATTTGCAGCTTTAACAGTACACACTCATTAAAATCCTGTCACAATATTCCAAATTATCCTGCTAACAGACAGACAGACTACTGCAACTGGAAAAGGTAACTCCCTTCGACCTACTGGTGGGCAGGGTAATGAAATGCAATATTTACCAATGTCTGACTGGTGTAATTAAAAGAAAAAAGCATAGTTGTTACCAAAGAGGGCATACCCCTCTCAATGGCCCCAGTGAAGACAAGGAGGCCGGCGCTGTGATAAAGAGGGAGGCTATCATAAACCACATCTTTGCAGTCCACTCCTGATGAAGCCAGAAGTAAAGACAAGCTCCACAGTCTGCTATGAGTGACCACAGCTGCTTTAGGAAGACCTGTTAAAGAAGAGCCAGAGGCCCAGGTAGTGAGTCAGCTGTTACTTCTACCAGTGAATCGTGAATCTCAACAACTGAAGTAGCTTACCTGTTGTCCCTGAGGTGTAAATGTAGACTGCTGGACTCTGTAGGGTCAAATGTGACCTTAACGTCTTGGGTAGAGGCGCGGAGGAAGCCTCATTCATTTTGTCTTTGAAGCTCTCCACACCTGCAGTTCTGCATCTGTCAGTTAAGATGAAAACAGTGACCTTCTGTCCGAGCAGATGGGGCAGGACCTCCTTCACTGCATCCAGTAACTCTAGAGGAAAAACAAACATAGGAAGGATATTCCTGTATTTTAATAATCTTCAACTCTTCTCCTGCAGCTTTATAGCATGTCACACATTTTTTTCAAAAAGACTGTGAAAACTTTCACATGACTGTAGGTTCCTTTCCAAGTTATTTAAAGGAAAAACACGCACATCCAAAAAAGAAATAAACGGGGTGCTGGATCCGGAGACAATGAATCAAAAAATTAGGGGGTCCACACACCCTTAAGCTCCTTAAAAAGTTTTTCAATCAACACAGATGGTGACGTTTCAGACTTGAAGTCTGAAGAAGGGCGCTTTGGCCTGAGACGTCACCGTCTGTGTTGATTAAAAAACTTTTTAAGGAGCTTAAGGGTGTGTGGACCCCCTAAAATTTTTATTCCTTTTTGAGTTGTCCCAAAACAAACGCAGCAAGAATAATATTATTACAAAATATCAGTGACTGTGGCTGCATTATGGACTGCTTCAAAAATTAAAGGAAAACTTTGAATACGCGAAAAAAAAAGATCAATCTACAAAGGCTGTGATGGTCCCTGAGTCTTGTCTGTATGTCGAGTTAATGTGTCTTAGTCTCAGTCTCAGTGTTAGTTAATTTCCTGTTTAATTTTGGTAGTCTTTGTCTCCTGTGTTAGGTATTCAGATGTACTTTCCCCAGTCTTGTTTCCCTGTGAGTTTCAGCTGTGTTCGGTCGAGAAAAAACATTGTACCTCATATATGTTAACTCCCGGGTTGCCTGACACCCGTGAAGCCCTCATTATAGCTCAACAGGCTCATCCTGATTTAGCCCCGTGTTTTTCTGCTGCCTCTGTGCAGGATCAGAAAAAAGACAGTGTGCCCATGTTTCTGATGAAGGTTGGTGTCTGTAGCGGCAGGTTTCACCTCTGGACCACCTCTGGCCGCTTCTGGGCACGCAGGCTCCTCTCTTAGGTCCACTGTATTCCAACACACATGACAATAGAAGCCTCTTGGATTTTAAGACTTTATTTTATATTCTTCATACAATCACACGGTAGAAAAACTGTGTGCTCCTAAGCCTAGTGCTGCCCTCTAAACTCTATTCTCTGACATCAAAGCGAGCAGCACCAAAGCACCTAACTGAAACTGTTACTATAGCAACAAAACATGCATCTGGTTGTAACAACTGATAAAGATTAAAGAACAGATTACAGAACAGTCAGCCCCGATCACCTTATCTCTATACCCCTTATTAGACGGCTCTTACAGTGTCCTTATGAGGAAGTGGGCCCCCCTCTGGAAGGAGTGGGCAGCGCTTAGCGATACTGATAAGGGAAACGAGTGTGGGATGCCGTTTATTAGGTGGTGGTTCCTTCTGCGTTTCGGCATCAGGTGTTATCCCTCGCGCATGATCATCCTTGGTCAGGGCATTTGGGGATCACTAAAACTTACGTCAGAGTGCTCCGACATTTTTTCGGGCCAGGCTTAAAATCTTCAGCTTTTTAAGTTTTTTTAAGTCTTTTTTAAGCTTAAAAAGCTGGAGGCCAGGCCCCGGCCCACCAGCCGTCCACCTGCGTCTACCACACTCCGTCACTGGAGCACACACACGACGCGTCTGAACTCAGCTCGGAACACAACACCGCCACCAGCGTCCCTAGGGGAGGAGAACATCCACAATCAACACCAGCCCCATTCCTGAGGAGGCCGTAACAGCAAATACCGAGTCAATACTTTTTGGAACCACCTTTTGCTGCAATTACAGCTGCAGGTCTTTTAGGGTATGTCTCCACCAGCTTTGCACATCTAGTGATTGAAATTTTTGCCCATTCTTCTTTGCAAACCAGCTCAAGCTATGTCAGATTAGATGGAGAGCGTTTGTGAACAGCAGTTTTCAGATCTTGCTACAACTTATCGATTGGGTTTATGTCTGGACTTTGAGTCATTCTAACACATGAATATTGTTGGAATTAATGTATGAACTTTTAGTTTGGTTTCCTATAAGTTATCATATCTTCTATTTGTATGAGTTGTTTTGTATATAATCCTGTTGGTTTGGTTTACTTGAAAAGGGACAGGCTTGTGGTATTTACAATCCTTATCACAGGCTGTCTTAGCCACACCTACACACACACACACACACACACACACACACACACACACACACACACACACACACACACACACACACACACACACACACAGAGAAACCTGAAAATAGTGCATGCAACATTTGGTTGTTGCTCGATAAAT
>VUQK01043628.1:1380-13777 GCA_015106715.1 Bujurquina vittata | reverse complement strand
ATATTCCTGTTTGTTTGGTTTACTTGAAAAGGGACAGGCTTGTGTTATTTACAATCCCTATCACACACTCTCTCACCCACCCACACACACACACACACACACACACACACACACACACACACACACACACACACACACACACACACACACAGAGAAATTCCTCCTCATTGTTTGCTACAACAGGGGACATTTACATACAACCTCATATGCATACGCAAACGAAGTCGGTACATGAAAGCAAACACATGCAAGCCACGTACGCCATGCGCATGCACATAAGCACACATCGATATATGGTAAATGAACAGGAGGTTTACGGCCTCACGTGATTTTTATTGGATGCATGTGTGAATAAAGGCTGCAGGAGGCTGCAGGAGGCTGCGGCTCGGCGAAGATCTCTCCTGTGCATCCTGAGGGACGCAGGAACCTTGCAAGTAAAATAAGAGTTGTGCGTTTGTTCCTTGTTTGTTATAAAATGATCTGAACCTATCAAATATGTTTTGTTTTAAACCATTCCACTGTAGCCCTGGCTTTATGTTTAGGGTCGTCCTGCTGGAAGGTGAACCTCTGCCCCAGTCTCAAGTCTTTTGCAGACTCCAACGGTTTTCTTCCAAGGTTACTCTGTATTTGTCTCCATCCATCTTCCCATTAACTCTGACCAACTTCCCTGTCCCTGCTGAAGAGAAGCAGCCCCCGAGCATGATGCTGCCACCACCATATTTGACAGTGGGGATGGTGTGTTCAGAGTGATGTGCAGTGTTCATTCTCCAAACAGAGCGTTTTGCATTTTGGCCAAAAAGTTACATTTTGGTCTCATCTCACCAAAGCACCTTGTTCCACATGTTTGCTGTGTCCCCAACAAGGCTTCTGGCAAACTGCAAATGGGTCTTTTTATGGTTTTCTTTTAACAATGGATTTCTTCGTGCCACTCTTCCATAAAGACCACATTTGCGCAGTGCACAACTAATAGTTGTCCTGTGGACAGATTCCCCCACCTGTGCTGTGGATCTCTGCATTTCATCCAGAGTCACCATGGGCCTCTTGGCTGCATCTCTGATCAGTGCTCTCCTTCTTCCGCCTGTAAGTTTAGGTGGACGGCCTTGTCATGGTAGATTTACAGTTGTGCCATACCCTTTCCATTTCTGGATAATGGATTGAACAGCGCTTCATGAGATGTTCAAAGTTTGGGAAATCTCTTTATAGTCTAAGCATGCTTTAAACTTCTCCACAACCTTATGCCTGACCTGTCTGCTGTGTTCTTTGGACTTCATGCTGTTTACTCCCCAATATTCTCTTAACCAACTACTGAGGCCGTCACGGATCAGCTGTATTTGTACTGTCATTACACACAGGTGGACTCTTTTTAGTTATTAGCAGTCATAAGGCAACTTCTGAATGCAACTGGTTGCACTCAGAGAAAAGGGGGCTGAATACTTTTGCACACCGCACCTTTCAGTTTTTTATTTGTAAAAAAGTTTTTGAATCATGTATAATTTTCTCTCCACTTCACAACTGTATACCATTTTGTGTTGGTCTTTCACATTAAATTCCAGTGAAATATATTTATGTTTGTGGTTGTAATGTGACAAAATATGGAAAAGTTCAAGGGCTATGAATACTTTTGCAAGCCACTGTAAATACTGTCTGAATCTTCCCATGTTCTTTGTCGCGTTCTCCCCTGCTGTGTGCTCTGTTTATGCCAAGTTTCCTCCTTGTCTCCTCGATCACAGGTGTCAAACTCAAGACTCGCAGCCTAATTTCATATGGCTATTATTAATGGCCTGCCGGTAAATAGAACTTCCACCGCTTACTACAATACTACAAATCCCACTATGCACTGTAACAGCTGACGCGCAGGTCAAGACCTGTTTACTAACCCATTTTCCCACATTGCCAATGACACATTGATCAGTGGTCAGTGGATAAAAACATCGGTCAGCAATTTTTACAGTGACATTTAAGCCAGCCTGACCCCAAAAATGGCCACATGAAAAGTGAACCTTGAAAAAAGCGATTTTTAAAATAAGGGACCTATTTGCTGGCACTGGAGGTAAACCTGTGTGTCTCTTTTCTCTGCCTGCGATGTGCAGGGAAAGGAGCAGATTGGTGAGATGGATGAGAGAGAATATGCAGAGGGAGACCTGCACAGGTGATAGTGCATCACTGCATCACACACCAGAAAACACTGCGCAGTAAAGTCCTGAAGACAGAGCGCGCCATCAGCACCGTAACACAGACAGTGAGCTTTACAAGAGGCAAAGGTTTAAATTACATGCACTTCAGTCTTTTCTGCAGGAAACACCTTCTGAATTTAGTGGCATGCTTCATCACACAGGTGCGATGAGTTGCCTGAGGAAATTTGTCAGTTCATGGAAAGTAAGATAGGACTTTCTGGACTTTTTGCTGATATCACATCCTCGTTTTTATATGAAAATTGTCATCAGCTTCAAATATTCTCATTTTTCCTGATGTTATTTTTGAAGAAAAATGTAATTTTATTTAATGTGTTTAAAAGGTTCCTGTATCATGGCCACTGAAATTCATATTGCTGACTAAAATATTTTCAGTTTTAGACTGTTCAATAAAGGTTAGTCCTGTTTGGCCCGTGACTTAAACTGTTTTAAGTTTTGGCCCTTTCTGTGACTGAGTTAAACACCCCTGCCCTAGATTATGTATTTCTGGCTATAGTCCAGTCCTGTTTGCCTTTAGTGCAGTTTTCCCTGTGAGTTCCAGCAAATAAAGCTGAGTTTAAGTTTATTACCTGTCCTTCAAGTCCTGTATTTACAGTTCCAGCTCCAACTCTGTCTGAAAATATCAGGGCATGCTCCAAAGATAGTGTTCTGTGGGCTCTCCTCCCACATTTGGACCAGGGCATCATGAAGCTCCTGGACAGTCTGAGCCAGTGTTAGATAGACCGAAACATAATGTCCCAGAAGTCTTCTAATCGGTTTAGGTCAGGTGAGCATGAAGATCAGTCATCAATATCAAACCTAATATCTAATATCATACCTTCATCCTCTAGGAACTGTCATTGTCATGCACCAGGGGAAACCCAGGACTCACTGCACCAGGGTAGGATCTAACAGGGAGTCCAAGGATTTCATCCCGATACCTAATGAAAGTCAGGGTGCTGTGTCCTAACCTGCAGAGGTCTGTGAAAGTACAGGGCACCAGTGGTGGACTTGCCAATTCTCCACCTACCAGTGGAAACTATACGTATATAATATATGAACTATTACCTTATCAAGGCTGTTAATGCTTTACATGCTCCTCAGCTGTTTAGTTACTGATTACTAACACAGGGATTTGTCCAAGAAGATATAGATAAACCTGAGATTCAAGATTGATTTATGGAAAAAAGACAAAATATAACATCTTCCTGAAGAGGTGAAGTCCATTAATTTTATTGGCAATTATAACTGAATCTTTATCACACTGTGAAATTAGTAAATCTTTTTTTTAAGCCTGTCATGTCTGGCCGTTTTCGCAATCAGAATATTGATCCGAATGCACTGTTGTGCCAAACATATTTACTCTTACAAGTAGAGCTCTATATGTTCTCTGTAGACTAGTGTTGGTAATGTTTGTCTTTTTATTTTATTTATTCAGTCATTTCAATTACTATCCATACAAGATGACCACCAGGTCTGACAGGCAGGCAAGAAAAGAGTAAGAAGATGGAGTAAAAACAGAGTAATTTGATATAGATGAGAACTTATCTATGAGTGCGATTGTCTGTAGAAGAGCGGTTTGTAAATTATTTTAAGGTCTACATTTATGAGAGAGATTGTATGGCAGCTGGATGGAAGTGTGGGGTCTGCCTGGTTTAAGACGCAGACTAGAGTTTTTATTTGGAGATGCCAAAGTTCTTTATAAAACTCTGCTGGAAAATCATCTGGACCTGGTGCTTTATTATTTGGAAGATGGTGAATCAAGAGCTGCAACCTGTTCATCATTTAGTTTTGGCAGATTTATGTTAAGAAATTCTTCAATGGACGCATCAGATGGATTAACCTGTGATGGTCTTTAAAAGATTTATTTGTTGTGGGTTATGAATTATGTTCCCTGTCGAGTCTTTAATGGAATAAATAGTTGTTTTTCATTTATTTAACTTTAAATGGTTAGCGAGGAATTTTCCAGATTTGTTCAAAGTTCTCCAAACTCCATCGCTGGCACACAGCGCGTACTTTGGATTTTTACATGCCACTGAAGTTGATGTCAAATTATTTATTTATGCATTTATTTGATTACTGAGTGTTCAGTAAATGTGTTCTGTACTTTGTCCACCACTTGACAAAGCAGCCATAAATGCACATCCTACCTTCAGCTGCTACCAGAGTTTTGGCCCCGCTGCAGTTGAGGCAGTGCAACAGAGACTTGGACCTGATGTTGCTGTTGAGCAAAGCCCCGGAGCATCCAATCTTCAGCAACGCCAACAAGAGCCACAGGAACATGGGCTGGTTCTCCAGGAACAGCGCCACCGTGTCGCCTTCTTTTACGCATCCAGACTGCACAAGCGCTCTGGCAGCTTTGTTGCTCAGGAGGTCTGCGTCCCGGTACGTGAACGTTTCGTCTTTAAAATACACGAAAGGCTTCTGCGGCTGCGTCTTCACCAAGTCTAGAAACCGGTCCAGGATTAAGTAATTAGTCCGCATGCACTTTAAGATGAAACGCCGCATTTTTATTTTAAAGAGCACATATTGAACATCCTGGAAGGAGTAAGGATGGCGGAGTAAAAGGCCACCTAAAACCAAAGCTGCACACACTATCCAGACCAGCATGTTTCTCTCCAAGATGTCCTGATGAAGAGTGCGCGCTGGTATAAAGAGGGGGGAGGAGGAGGAGGAGCGCAGAAACAATGCCAAAGGTTAAAAAACGCTTCATATGTAGCTACTGAATAACCAAATAATCTACATCAATGATTTACAGCATAAAGCACTGCTTTCACTCATTTTTATGGTTTTCATGGCTTTATAAAGCCCCAGCTTGACCACTTAAGATTGTATTAGTGGAGCGAAACAAAGCCCAAACAGATGATGAGTGGAGTAGCAACCTCTCTTGCTGAAGTGACTGGGACTGCGTTAACTGGTGACTATCAACACCCGCTTGAGGCACAGAGGAGTGCCCGTCGATAAAAAACAGAAAGAGAGGCAGACACTCGCAAGAAAAAAGGACGGAGCTATTGCTGGGCTGTGGGCCCTCATACACAGGGGTGGGCGCTGTTCATAACTTGTAGTTTTACCAACAGCCACTGGCGGTCCTAGACTTTTGGGGCGCAAGGGAAAAAATTCACAGGGGCCCCTCCAACCATCAACATGTTATTAATAATCTGACACTACCAACAATCATAGTCTATCAAAGTTGGCAAAAGTACAGACATTTAGAGTGTGCAGACAGTGATCGATAAGGATAGTTTTGAGTTTTGTGATGCCAGCCGTGGGTGTGCCCGATTACTTAACTCCAAGGTGCTGTCCGATCTAACGTCACATCTGTCTCACTTGACCACGGAACAAAAATCTAATATCGAAAGTCTGATTTGGTCCTATCGTGTTCTCTTTGGCGATTTTTTTTTCTGTACTACGGTATTGGAACACAGCATCAGTGTAAGCAATGTATCACCTATTATGCAGCATGCCTATTGTGCAAACATGGCAAAATGGGAAATGATGAGAAAAGAAGTAAGATACTTTTGGACTTGGCAAAACCCAGCTATAGTCCAGGGAGCTCTCCTTGCCTCGTCACTCCAAAGTCAGATGGCACTCCTCGCTTTTTTCCTATCGCAAAGTGAGCGCTGTTACGGTTTCTGATTCTTTCCACTGCCCCGTATTGAGGACTGTATAGACAATGTTGGTCATGCCGCTTATGTTAGCAAATTGGATCTTCTGGCAAGTCCCATTGACACAGAGAGCTTCCGAATTTCAGCTTTTGCCACTCCTGATTACTTCTTACACTATACATGGTGTTTGGCATAAAAAATGCCCCTGCCACCTTCCAAAGATTAATGAGCATTGTGTTGTCTGGCTTCACTAACTTTAACGTATATTTGGATGATGTGTTTGAAAAAAACATCAATCTGGATGTTTTTTTCAAACACCTTTCCTGATGCTCAAAATAGTAAAATTTTAGTTTGGCAAGGCTATCGTGATGTACCTTGGTAAGGAGGTTGGACGGGGTCACGTTTGTCCCATTAATACCAAGGTTTCTGCTATTATTGCTTTCCCTGTGCCGACTACGGCATGGCTGGCTATTACAGATGCTTCTGTAAAAACTTATCATGGGTTGTGGCACCTCTCACTAATGTGCAGCCCAAAACAACCATTCCTGTGAAATGATGATTGCCAGTGTGCTTTTGATCGCATCAAAGCTCTTCTTTCCAGTTCTCCTGTTCTTGCTGCTCCAGACTTTTGCAAACCTTTTAAGATCGAGGTGGATGCCAGTCAAATGGGTGCCGTAGTTGTACTTTTACAGGATGACGCTCAAGGAATCAGCCATCCTATTTGCTACTTCTCCTGGAAATTCAACAAACATCAAGTAAGGTATTCAACCATTGAAAAGGTTGAATACATGTTTACCAAGGATGTTCAACACTGAACTGCACTGATGGCAGTTTTGGGGACCTTAGAAGCCAAAAAAAAGCTAACATAAGCAGTAGGACTTGTGCTGCATGAGCATCTTAAACCCATGTGATTTCATTAGTAACCATTTCCTCTTTCCTTCTAACTAGCTTCTTTCTTCGTTTCCTCATTTTCTGTATTCTGTGAACAACACTTAAATGTTAAGTTATGTTCCTGAGTACAGAGAATCTGTCTCGCAGGTTTGCATTCTTTTTAGCAGACCCTGGAGAGCGTCTAGAGAACCTGCTGCAGTTATCCCCCAAGGAGCTCATAACGAGGGCAGTCTTCTCCCCGAGACCTCAACATGATTTTAAACTATCAAGTGTTTGACCATTACATCACTCAAAGTTAGTCCAACTCAGTCCAACATTTCTGTTAAGGTCAAAGGTTTATTTACAAGTTTCGACAGTACAGGATAAACAGGGCAAGGTTTCCAATTCGCGTGTTCCGTCTCCACTGAATGGTAAGACCACAAACATCTGCTCGCTCTCACAGACAGCAGGGGTCCAAATCACACAAACAGAAAGGCCTAAAACAAGCTCCTCACCGTCTCCACTTTACTCTCTCTGGGAAAGCCAAGGAAATTTGTGTGGAAGAAATGCACAGATGAGATGGCAGGTATCCAGCGTTGACTGAAGATCTGTGCTTAAGAAGCAGCCAGACGAGCAGATCACCAATGGGTGTGCTTCAGCGGCAGCACAGGAACCCCCGGACGACCCACCAACTGAAACTCAGGTGTGGGAAAACAGGCACACACAGGGGAGAGTGAGATATAATAAAAACAAATAGCAAACAGTTGAGTTGGCAGGAAAGCAATGACAATGTTCTAATATCCAGATTTTTAGAGCACTTTTTCCTGTTAAAGTCCAGCTTATCAGTCAGAAAACCTTTTTCCAAACACATTAGAACACATCAACACAACTATACTGATCAAAGAAATCATTGTCAGTAATTGCTTTGTCAGTAATCTTTTCACAGGTGTTTCTTAAAATCATTCATCATAAATCACTTGTGATGTTTAAGTGAATCTGTACACAGACATGCAGAAGCCCATTTTAGCATCACTCTCCTGTGTTGTAGTGTCACATTGTGGTACTTAATGCAAATTGATCATGCCAGATGGCTTGAGTTGAACTGTTTGAAGGCTGATAGCAAACTGTCCCTAGTAAGTCCACTTTATTGCTCATTTTCTGTCATTAGTGGCACATAGGCAGGGGTGAAAGTACGGTCCGGTACTGCGTACCACTAAAAGATTCTACGCCGGTAGTACTGCTGTAAAGCCGTCATTCAGAAACAGTCACGGCTGTACTTTGGGTCAGAACAGATCCGCTAGCAATGAGCAGTCTAAAACACGACTTAATTAGTAAATAAATAACTTTTTTTCCCCCTCTCGCTCATTTCAAATTGTCTCTGAAGGGCTCATACTATGACGGAGCCTCACTTTTCTTGCTTCTCTCACCCCTCTGAGACCAGGGGGTGTCATGTAGACATGTATACATGTCTATGGTCATGTAGCTTCAGAATATCTGAATTACGGCTCCTATTTTGATTGACACCTCATTCGGCCAATCGTGTAACTGGCTGCACCAAAATCAACCCAACAGCTACGTGACACCCCCTGGTTGTTATTGGCTTTCCTAATATGATTGGCCGCATGAGGTGTCAATCAAAGTGGGAGGGGCGCCCTTTATATTAAAAGCACTACAGCCCGGATGGGACGCGGCCTCCGGCCAGTTAACAGGCAGTGACGTGGGTTTTCTAGAGCCAGTAATAACCTGACGGCATAGTTTTTTAAGGTGATTTTGGTTCAGCCAGTTAACAGGTTAAAACGTTCAAACGTTTAAAACTACTTTCACCCCTGCGCATAGGTGTTTAAGAAGTCCACTTTGTTGATGCTTATTAATCTGTCATGCTTATGAGTGGCTCATGGTTACTTAAAGCGTTTGTCTGCACTTGACCACTGAGACAGAGCATCATTCAATCCTGCCAGCTGCCTCCTCATTTTGAGGATGACTGACTCCACTTTCTGTACAAATGAACTTTCAGAACCCAAATTATAAAATGTATGAACAGGGGCGCTTTCTGAGGAGTATGCGGACACATTTTTAGGCCCCCGTCTCCCAAACCGTGGCGTGCGCACGCACACACACGCACACAACGCACCCTCTCAAGGTCTATCGTGATCACGTGTTCAGATCTTATTCGTGGACTTATAATACAAGACTTCTATTAAATTTGGCATAACTTACCGACTGTTTTTAAATCACTTTGAAAAGATTTTTTTCATCCCAACATTTGTATCCTTCTCCGTCTTCCGTTGATTGTCTTGTTTTGACGACAGGTACCTGTCTTCACATTCACGATTCAAATGAAAACAGTCGCGATTTATCGTTCTGTGCGTGTGTGTGTGTGTGATCTGTTGTTGCCATCAAATTAAAAATTACCTTTAAAAGAATTATAAGTTTTCTGTGTTCTACTGTGAATATCATATAGGTTTATGAGATTTGAAAAAAATCATTCACTTCTGTTTTTAATTGCATTCTACAGAGCGTGTCAATGTTTGTTTGTTTTTTAACATTTTCAGCGAAAAAGGTGTCTAAAAACTGCTTGTTTTCTCTGATCAGCCCTGAAGAAATTTGCTTGTTAGGTCAGGCATTACTGATGTGGATTACAAATCTGTTATGCGCTTGTCTGTTGAGTAATGCTTTTTCTCCGTGTTGCTGAATGCTCACATTTGTCAAGAACTTCAGAAATTTAATGTCACTGTAACCCATACTGCTTCTATCTTTGCTTCTTTATCAGCTCGAGTGCATGTTTTATGCAGCCCACTAACACTGGCTGCTTTTCATTATCGTTCATTGTGAAACATATAGTCGGGCGACTGGCCACTCCCACCTCCTGGTAGCCTGGCAGCGGAGCTCCGAGACCTATCCTGATTGGTCCATTTCCAAGAATCCGCCATATTCAAACTTCCGCCGTGCGGTGTTATTCTGTTGTCATCGATCTTCTAGTTTTCTTTGTATGCATCGGGCCTGTTTTCATACGTCTGGGTTTACTTTCATCTTTCCTTAGTCATAAACGCTTTCCGGTATAGCCCATTTCACAACGCAATTCCCGCAAAATGGAAGAAAACGAAGAATTTAGCGGAAACTCGACGGAAAACCAAAGACGCAAACTTCGCAGGGTGTCATCGAGGACGTCTACAACCAGTGTCATCAGCGCTGCGGAGCCCTCTCCTCAAACCCTGCGGAGAAACAACTCCAAGAAGTACGTAGCTGCGAAAGGATGATAATTTTTTTTATTTAATCGACAGCCTTTTGCAGTATAGTCAGACTACAACAAACATTTTGCTCAGAGATTGCATTACCCGGTTAGCCAACTGTGACGGGCTGGGCTGGTAAATGGTGCCTTCAAGTGTACCTGGGAAGCCATAAAATCAACTGAAGCGGCACATGTATCTGTTTGTCTTGTCCTGCTAAACGATAGTCAGCTTAAAAATCAAGATATAATTAATTTAATGTTTCTTTTCATAGTTGACTGATGTGTATGATTTTAGGGCTAAATGATAACAATTTTATGCTCTGTAAAAGAAGGGGGGCGTTGTTTACCCTGTGTTTTGTTTCTTTTATTGCAAATGAATTACTATCAAAATGCAAGAGGTGGAGAGAGCACCTATGCAAGGGTTTACAAAAAGCATGATTATATAGTTATAATGATTATATCATATAGGGTTAATCAATTTCAAAATCCATTCGTTGATCCATATTCTTCCAGCATGTCTAACATCTCTGATAAATTATTACACTCTGAATATTGAGATGGACTGGGCCATAAAAGATGAAATTGAAAATTTAATTACACAATATCTGTCAGAAAAATCACAATTAGATTTTTTCTAAATTGCTGAGGTCTAATATATGTACATTATAAACAGTGTTTAGGTGTTTAAATTTGACATTGTAGTTATTATCAGTACCGTACTTTATAGCCTAATTTAGATTAGCGTACTGTTCGGCTGTTTTCTTTGGTCTTGATGATTTGTTAAGCTAAAGACACATTTCTTTTCTGTTCTTTTTAATTTTTTACCCAGGCAGATATACTTTGTTGACTGTGCACTGCACCTGTATTTGTACTTGCAGATTTGCAAAATATGCAAACAGCATAATATCAGATGTGGACTACAAAAAACATGATTAGCATCAACTAAGTTTACCCAGAAATTGGTGACTGTTAAAAATGGTGAATATGACCTCAGTAAATCTCATGACATTGAACAAAATGTAACTTTTACAGTACTGGCTGTACTTGTGCCTCCGAGTCATGAGCACTGTTAGTCAGATTTGCAGCAGTGTGTGCAGTTGCCCTCGGCGCTGATAGAAAGCTTCATTGTTTTGTCACCATAATTGACTTTTTTCCAAGCAGCAGCACTGCTCCTTTTATGGTTTTAAACTTTAATATATCTCTGAATCCCACAGCGCTTGACATATTTGAAACATAACTGCAAGAAAAAAATTGTAATGAAATTGCATCCATATGATACTGTAAGCCTCACAGATTATTGTGTGCCTTTGTCCTTTACAAAACTTGCGGAACGTCGTGATAAGGTAGCTTACTGCAATATGAAAAGCTGCCATTGTGTAACAACCACGTTATAACCATGTTTTCACTGTGCTTTCACTGTGCAAGGAAAACATGATTTGTTTAATTTCCCACAGACTGCCGCTGCAGAGAGGCACCTCTTTCACCTTCCTCACTCCTGGGACTCCGTGGGATTTCAGCCTAGTGAGTTCATGTTAAAAACAGCATCATGTTGGATTGCAGCAATCAGCTCCTCGCACAATTATCTCTTTGTGAACTGAGCAACTGTCTCGATCCATGTCTTGGATGACTTCTATATCAGGCTTTTGCTACACAGAAGTTTGGGGTGATTTTAACCAGCGCAAAAATCTGAGCAACACAGCGATGACATTTAAGAAAGAAAAGAAATCAAGCACACAGCAGCTAAACAAGCAGCATGTAAACCTAAATGTGGCATCTCTGCCTTCCTGCAGTCAGCTCCCCCTGTATCCATAGCTGCACATTTTACACAGACACCAGGTCAGCCAACCAACCTGCAGTGTTTTGATTCTGACAGGTTTTAAACTGTCTGTGGCCCAGTCTAGGAGCTAAAAGGGAGTGTTACAGCCAGAGGGGGAAGGGATGCTCTGTAGTAATGGCCAATGCATAAAGAAACAATCGGTGTGTTTTTAATATTAACGTTAATATTAACATATATATTAACATATTTAATATTAACACTTCTAGCAGTCCCCCCAAAATAAAGGTCTGCACCTGCAAAGAGTCAGTTCATCTAGTGCTACATCTGAAAGAAACTACTTGTTGTGAAATTGGAATTGTCATGGTTCGAAAAAGGAGGACTTTAGAACTTCAATTCAATTCAATTTTATTTGTATAACGCCAATTCACAACAAACAGTCACCTCAAGGTGCTTTGTATTGTAAGGGAAAGACCCTACAATACTGCAGAGAAAATCCAACAGTCAAAATGACCCCCTATGAGCAAGCACTTGACGACGGTGGGAAGGAAAAATTCCCTTTTAACAGGAAGAAATCTCCAGCAGAACCAGGCTCAGAGAGGGGTAGTCATCTGCCGCGACTGGTTGGGGCTGAGTGGAGAGAGAGACAGGACAAAAGACATGCTGTGGACAAGACACATAGAATGATTAATGACAGAGTGAAGTATAAAAAGGAAAAAACCTGAATAAAAAGAAACTGCATTATGGG
>VUQK01043623.1:18149-38501 GCA_015106715.1 Bujurquina vittata | reverse complement strand
AACCACAAAGACTTGTGGAACAAACAGACCAAAGTGCAGATGTTTGTCCAGAATGCACAGCAGCGCGTTTGGAGGAAACTCAGCACATCAGCACCAACACCTCAGAGCAGCTGTCAGCACGGTGGAGGAGGGCGGAGGATCTGGGCTCCAAATGCTGTGGCGGGGCCTTCAGAGTGCTGTGCATACACAGATGCACACGAACCAACGAACTGAAGCAACCCTGCAAAGACGAGCGGGCCAGAATTCTCCACAGTGATGTGACAGGCTGAGGTCATACAGTCTGAAGGTGGAGCTACAAGCTGCTGAGTCAGAGGGTTCATTGACCTCAGTGTGAACATCCACCACTGGAACACCAAATATGACACAAAGATGTCCTACAACTTCTTCACAAAACTGAATATAAACAGACATAAACGTACTGATCAGATGTGAACAGTGTGACAGTGAGGCAGTGAATAAATAGATTATTGCACTATCAGAATTTTTACTAATTAAAAATTATGAAAGCAAAAGCAAACATGGCCTTGAACCTGACCCTTGACCTCCCGCAGAGGGTAACCACTCACAGGTGCAGGTGTTGAAGGGTGTTTTTTGACCCTCAGAGTTACATGTGGTTCAACATCGGCAGCGTGGACACGTTTGAGAGGAACCTCGAGACGGCAGTTCTGGAGCTTGGAATGGAGTCGACACGCCGACCTACCGTCATCTACAGCTCTGAGAGCGATGGGTGAGATTTACACACACACACACACACAGAGCATGCATTATGTCAGCCACAGACTTTAATCAGGGAGAAAATCTGCATTGAAAAGGGCCTAATTTTTAGCATAAATGACATCTGATAAGTGGAAAAGTAGCTTTCCTAATTCTCCTTTTGCTTCCTTCAGTTCCTTCCTGATGAGCATGATCCCTACGCTGCTGCTGATTGGCTTCCTGCTCTTCACGCTGCGGCGGGGCCCGATGGGAGGAGGCGCGGGCGGCGGGAGGAACCCCTTCAGCATGAGCGAGTCAACAGCCAAGATGATGAGGGACAACATTGAGGTGAAGTTCAAGGACGTGGCAGGCTGCGAGGAGGCCAAGCTGGAGATAATGGAGTTCGTAAACTTCCTGAAGAACCCGCAGCAGTACCAGGACCTCGGAGCCAAGATACCCAAGGTTTAAGAAAAACACATTAAAGCTGCTGTATATGATACCAGGAGGGATCTGTGAGGGGAGAGAACCAATCCGAGATTAAGATTGATGTATGTTTTGAGGCTGGCTTCTATTGGCGTGTCTTTAAATATCTCGTTTCAGAACAGACCAAACTGCTTTTTTCCATTTATACAGTACCGTATTTTCCGGACCACAGAGCGCACCATACTATAAGCCGCACCTACAATTTTTTTTGAAAAAACTGGAAACCTACATATATAAGCCCCTGGTATCTCCGCCGCTGTCGGTTTTCCACAATGACTCGGCATTCAACCCCCATATTTGAGTCATAACAAGTCAATTCACCATCACATTAATTTGTAAACAAATTTATTAAGGTTGAAAAAGTTGACAAGTTTAGCTTTAACTGAACTGATTATGTTACGGTGCCTGTAACACAGTAAAAGTGCTGATCAAACGAAACAGAAAAGTTATTGATTGGTTTATTCATCTTCCTCCTGCACACTGATACCACTGAAGTCATCTTCAGTATCGGAGTTGAATAGCCTCAGAACAACTTCGTCACATACCCTTTCTGTCTCTATGTCCGTGTCGCTGTCATCCCGGGTAAAGCTGGCTCCGAAGCTGTGGTTCCCTCTTCACACAGCAGTCCAGCCTTTCGGAACCCATTGGTGATGGTGGATTCGTTCACTCTGCTCCTGTTAGGAGCTGTTAGGATCCACTGGCAGACCTCAGAAAATGATGCTCTTCGCATTCGGCCATTTTTCGTGAAGGATTTATCCCCGCTAGTCATCCAAGCCTCCAATTCACCCCTGAGTGCTGCTTTAAATGCTCGATTCACACTGATGTCAAGGGGTTGCAAATACTTTGTTGTACCTCCGGGAATAACAGTGGGAATTGAGTGGGTTCTCTTGATAACTGCTTTCACCGAATCGGTGATGTGAGCCCTCATACTGTCAAAAACAAGCAGCGCTTTTTTTCCGGTGAAAAAATCTCCCTGGGCGCTTTCCGTAGCACTCTGTTAACCATTCCTTCATCAGATTTTCTACCATCCATCCTTTCTGATTGACTTTAACTACCATGTCCAAAGGACATGGTAGTTAAAGCGGTGCAGCCCAGGACAAAGGTGAAATGTGTCCTCTCATGTCTGGTAGTTTTCACCAAAATGGATGATGCACCTGTCTTGTTTACAGTCTTGGTCAGAGGCATATCAAATGTCAATGGCACATTTATTATGTTGTCTGGTCCGATGGCATTCTCCGCGATCTTTGTTTCAACAAATTGTCGGAAATTTGTAACTCTTTCCTGGTAGTCCAGGGGAAGTTGCTGACAGAGAGTTGTCCGGGCTCTGATGGACAGGTTCTTTCTTCTCATGAATCTGAAACACTATGACAGTCCTCCATTAAAATTGTCAATATTCATTTGTGGGGCAATCGATTTGGCTTTCAGCCGGATTTGCACAGTGGATACACCTCGGCTGCCTGCCCTCTGAGTGTTTACCGAATCCTCAAGAACAGCTTCAAGTTCAGGCCACCTACTTTTATGTCCTCTGAAAGCCTTTCTCATCTTTTCAATCAGTTCTTCCCGCTGCCGTCTCCAATGCCGAACCATTGATTCGTTCATCCGAGCTTACGTTCAGCAGCTCTATTTCCCTCCTGTAGTGCCAGGTCGATAGACCCCAACTTAAAAGCGGCATCATAAGACGTTCTTTTTGTGGTTTCCATGATGGGGGAGTTTAAAAAAAAAAAAAAATCTCTTTTGTGCCTGCTACTAAATGAAAATTGGCACTTTCTTCTTTGATTTCCAACTTTGACGTCCCATGAATCATATCCTGCTAAAGAGCCCCCTGGTGGTTAAAGAAAAACCCCACAGAAAATCCGCACCGGGCTATAAGCCGCATGGTTCAAAACGTGAGAAAAAAGTAGTGGCTTGTAGTCCGAAAAATACGGTATATTTATATGCATTTGGATGATATTGCAGTGCCCCAGAAATGGGTTTAGGGTGTGGCATGATAGTTAACAGGATCATTTCTCACATCGTTGCAGTAATAGATCTGCTTCACATAATTTTCTGAATTTTTACTGATATTCCTCACAATTTGATAAATTAAAATCTGTGTTGTGCTGCACTATGATGTTTGCAGACGACACTGATCGGCAGTGAGAATAAGGGAGCAGGTGGAGGAGAGCATGCAGAGGTGGAGGTATGAAAGTCAGAAGAAGTCTGTGTATGTCTGATTGAGAGTGCAAGAAGCAGAGGGAGTGAAGGTGGAGTTTAAATACCTGGGGGCAACCATCCAAAGAGAGGTGAAGGAGAGGGTGCAGCAGGCTGCAGCGGGTGGAGACAAGTGTCCGGTGATCTGTGACAGAAGGAGAGCAGCCAGAGTGAAAGGGAAGGTTACCAGGATGGTGTTGAGACCTGCTGTGATGGATGGTTTGGAGGCTCTGACACAGAGACAGGAGGCCGAGCTGAAGATGCTCCGATGCTCACTGGCAGTGAGCAGGATGGACGGGATTACAAAATGAGTCCATGAGAGGGACAGCTCAGAGTCAGAGGCTGAGATGGTTTGGACAGGTGCAGAGGAGGGAGGGTGGAGATACTGGAGAAAGGAGGATGATGATGGAGCTGCAGGCTGCAGCAACAGAGGAAGACCTCAGAGAAGATTCATGGATGGACATGCAGAGGGTTGGAGTGACAGAGGAGGATTCTGGGATAGGGGGAGATGGAGGCAGATGATCCGCTGTGGTGAAGCTGCTCTAAGAGGGTGGCAGGGTGGTCTGCTTGTAATCCTGTTTCTGCATCTACACTGGTTCATACTGAAGCTCAGATCTGAGAAGAAATATGAAGGTTTTTATATCTGACGAGTCTGTGCTACACGTAGGCTTCATAAAGCTGTCAGTCCGTTTTGCAGCTTGTTATTACTGTAAACGCAGTAACAGGAGCCATTTTTTCTTCTGTCATGGAGTCTAACAGCACTTCTTCACACGCTGAGTTTTAAATGTTTCTTTTAATTCTGTAGTCTGGTCCCAAAATGCTGACGTGTAATTCCTGTTTTTAAATGTTGATGGGCTCAGATACAGAATTCGGTGTGTTTTTAAAAGAAAAAAAAAAGAATTGGAAAAATAACACCTGTAATGCAATTCATCGATATTTATAAAAGATATAGGCTCAAAGAAGAGTCACTGATGAATTAGAGCCGTGTCTGAGGCAGGGTTGGTGCTGGACGACGTTGGCTGTCTAATGTAGTTCCAGAAGATGTGAACCAGTTTTACCTGATCCTAATTTTGTCCCAGGGTGCCATGCTGTCTGGACCTCCTGGTACCGGAAAGACTCTGCTGGCCAAAGCTACAGCTGGAGAAGCAAACGTGCCCTTCATCACCGTCAACGGCTCCGAGTTCCTCGAGATGTTTGTGGGTGTCGGTCCGGCCCGGGTGAGTGAACCACGAGCAGGTCCTGGACCATCTGAGAGAACTCTGTTCAGACACAGTGTTGACTGCCCTCTGTCCTCATGAAGGTGAGGGACATGTTCGCCATGGCGAGGAAGAACGCCCCCTGCATCCTCTTCATTGACGAGATCGACGCTGTGGGGAGGAAGAGGGGGGGAGGGAACTTCGGGGGTCAGAGTGAGCAGGAGAACACCCTGAACCAGCTCCTGGTGGAGATGGATGGTAGGTGGAGAGGACGTAGTCTGAATTTTGGAGGTGAAATGTATTTGGAGCTGATTGTCTTCGTGTTTTTCAACAGGTTTCAACACGGCGACTAACGTGGTGGTCCTGGCTGGGACCAACAGACCTGACATCTTGGATCCTGCACTGTTGAGACCGGGACGCTTTGACAGACAGATCTACATAGGTGGGCGGAGTCTCCACATCCTGAAGTGTTGAAAATATTAGTTAATGAACTGCACCTTAACAGGAAGCTGAATATTATTTGTCAACCAATCAGTGTTTCTAACACGTTATCGCGATTCAGTTTTATTTCTCAACTCATTCCAGCTCTTTCGATGACAGTTGCTGCCAACCAGCTAGCCATGGCCCTTCACTATATATTTATTAATAGCATATTTATAAATGATATTTAATAATTAAAGAAAATACAAGCGTGCTCCCTTTTGCATGCACATACCCATCCCTCCACCCGCTGAACCCTCGCATGGTGAGCCTGCAGTTCCTTCTGCTGATGATTCGCTTTCAGATGCTGCTGTAGTGATCATAACTATAACAGTTGAGCGCTCTCACCACGTTCATGATTGTAACTTTCAGAGCATCTGCAGCTACAGGTACCCGTAACAAACTTCTTCTTGCTCAGACTTGCAGTCCTGTGAAAACCCCCTGATCCAGTATCTTATAGACTGCATCATAGCAGTGAAATGTACCTGCTGGGGAAATCGGGCTGCTCTAATTCTTTGTTGATTTTGATATCCAGGTTTCCTCTTTTGATCAGCCTGCTGGAAAAGGCTAACTGTACCCTGGTACATAGTTGCTAAAGTCACTGTAAACACATCAGCTGTGTGAATGCTCTGTGTCTTTTCTAGCAAATATCTTTGTCTGCATTGTTATTCGGTGCATATCTTTGTTCTGTGCATATGATAACTAATCATAAAGCTGTACTAATGGTGATCTGAAGCTCCACAGGATAAGTTTAAAGTTGGGATGTGGAGGAATGATGGTCTTCTGTCTTCTTTCAGGTCCTCCGGACATCAAAGGGAGGGCGTCCATCTTTAAAGTTCACCTGCAACCAATCAAACTGGACCCTGATCTGGACAAAGACGCCCTCGCCAGGAAGATGGCAGCTGCCACGCCGGGATTCACTGGTTTGTAAACTGCTGGATCAGTTTAATGTTCAAAAGGTTTCATGTGGGATTATTGAAGCATTTAATACATTTAGAGCAGTCTAGATGAGTTTACAGGTACTGAGTGTACGTCCCAAAGGAGAGAGTCGAAGAGTAAAGAAGCTTGGCGGTTGGAAAAAGAAGTCAGATTATATTGAAGTCTGCTCACTTGATCTGATATTAGTAAATGCGTCTGGTCTCAGTCGTGTCTCAAATTTGAATAAAATATCTTTATATAGTCGTATTTTGATCAAAGAGAGAATAGCAGGGTAGAGATTAGGGTGGGCCTACTTTTTATCTACTCACTTCAGTTTACTTATATACACAACAGCACATTACAGAAAAAACTACGAGCAAGCACTTGGTGACGGTGGGAAGGAAAAACTCCATTTTAACAGGAAAAAACCTGCAGCAGAACCAGGCTCAGGGAGGGGCAGTCATCTGCTGCTGGGGCTGAGGGGACAGAGGACAAAAGACACACACAAAAGCAGAGTTGGGGTATCATGAGACCCCCCCCCAGCAGCCTATAGCAGCATAACTAAGGGAAGGCTCTGCCTCTCATTCTAGGAACCACAAGTGAGCCCACAGTCCGCGAGCGACATGTGGCTAAATGAGTGTGAAGCGTCCCTCGCTCTGTTTTATACATTTAATAAAGTTTATGCATTCGATTTGTTTATTTTACAGATGGTTTAGAAATACCACTCAGATATCTAAAAATAATTCTCCATCAAATAAGTCAGTCTTTATGATGTTAGACTGTTTTTCTCCCTGTGAATGAATCAGGAGCCGACATCGCCAATGTCTGCAACGAGGCTGCTCTGATCGCTGCCCGGCACCTGAACCCGTCCATCAACGCCAAACACTTTGAACAGGCGATCGACCGGGTCATTGGAGGTCAGTGTGCGCCATCTGCTGGCTATGTAAAGAACTGCGCCGTGCCATTGTCGCTTTTAATGTTCTTTGTGTTTTATACACCTTGTCTGTTACCTCAGCTTCCTTACAGTCTGAGTGTGTGTTTGTTTTCAGGTCTGGAGAAGAAGACTCAGGTCCTGCAGCCCACAGAGAAGAAGACTGTCGCCTATCATGAGGCCGGTCACGCCGTCGTTGGCTGGTTCCTGCAGCACGCCGATCCTCTGCTCAAGGTAGGAAATCTGGCTGTGCCTGTATCATGACTGCAGCCGCTCGGTAAATCTCCACCAGTTACAGGTGCAAAGGGAACCTGTGTGTTAAGCATACATGGTTTGTATCCAGGTGTCAATCATCCCACGGGGGAAGGGTCTGGGTTATGCTCAGTACCTGCCCAGAGAGCAGTACCTGTACACCAGAGAGCAGCTGTTCGACAGGATGTGCATGATGCTGGGAGGCCGTGTAGCTGAGCAGGTTTTTTTCAGCCGGATCACCACCGGAGCTCAGGACGACCTGAAGAAGGTCACTCAGTCTGCCTACGCTCAGGTACGCGCACTCACACGCACGCACTAATGCCTACAGAGGAGTGTTATTTGTGCCGTGACGCCTCGTTCTGCATCCGAACTGGCAGGTGGTGCAATTTGGGATGAGCGAGAAGGTGGGGCAGGTGTCCTTTGACCTCCCCCGACAGGGTGAGATGGTCATGGAGAAGCCGTACAGCGAGGCGACGGCAGAGCTCATTGATGAGGAGGTCAGAGGGCTGGTAAATCGAGCGTACGAGCGCACTCTGCAGCTCATCGAGGAAAAGAAGGACCTGGTGGAGCTGGTGAGACTCTCTAATGCATCATGGGAACTGGATACAACAACACTGCATTACTTCAGACTGTTGAAAGAAATGTATTAATGATTATAATAAGAATTCATCCTCTGAAAAAAGCCAGTGAAATTCCTCCAGCTTTAAGTCAGCTTTCTTCTGATGCTTCTGATTTTAGTTTTTCTTTAAGTAATAAAATGTGGAACCCTACTGGATCCTCAGGTGGGGAAGCGCCTGCTGGAGCGGGAGGTGCTGAACAAGGCTGACATGCTGGAGCTGCTGGGCCCGCGGCCATTTGGAGAGAAGTCGACGTACGAGGAGTTTGTGGAGGGGACCGGGAGCTTCGAGGAGGATACGAGCCTGCCCGAGGGCCTCCGAGACTGGAACAAGGAGAGAGGAGGGGAGGCTGAGGAGGCGAATCAGGACAAACAGCAGGCCGTGTAGAGCCCGAAATGACTGGCCAGATCCCAGCTGCAAAAAAACCAGGCTGACAGAGTGTGGGAGGTCTGGAGGAAGTTTCTCTTTATCAGGATGGACAGGGTTTAGTGGTTTCATGCCCTCCATTTCCTTTGTGGTGTTTCCTCTCGGTCAGTTTCCATCAAAGCAATTTTGGCACTGAACAATAATCAGAATCAGTTTGATTGAA
The DNA here is from genome assembly GCA_015106715.1 of Bujurquina vittata. Lineage (NCBI taxonomy): Eukaryota > Metazoa > Chordata > Actinopteri > Cichliformes > Cichlidae > Bujurquina > Bujurquina vittata. Next base: position 30,152 of record VUQK01043623.1, on the reverse strand, counting down.
TGCGGTCAAGCTGGTAACTGCAAGCAGCTTGATAATTACGTCCAGTCTGAACCTCATAGATTCAGTTTTATTCAGACTAATCAATCTAACAGCAAGATGAGGTACAGACGTGCTCGGCAGCTGCTGTTATGTAGGGCTATAACTTGAGACGTCCTTCATCACATATTTGTGAAATGATCAGGGCCTGTGCATGTTCATGGACTAAAAATCTAAGATATAAACATGCCAACAAAATTGCACTTATCTTTAGTCCTCGGTTATGCTCAGCCTCTGTGCGTCCCACCTGCAGTCTCTGTGCCGTACTGCTGCACCACCCTTTGGTGCAGTCCCTTTAAGATGGAAATGGCTGCTAACCTGTGCAGCCAGTGTGAGGGGAAAAATACCAGGAATATGGTAATTTCCTACACCTTCAGGAAAAAAAAACTATTTAATAAATCACTGTTATCACATGTTCAGGTTTAACCAGAAGAATTAATGACCATCCAGGTGGATCTGATTTTAATTTGATGCTAAAATCTGAATTCATCTTTCAGGAGTTTTTGGTTTCCAGATTAACCAAATTAGGGAAGTTTGCCATCAGGGCGTGTTAGGATCACCTAGAGATGCTGAAAGCTTCCCCCTCGGATCCACCACGCTCTGATCATCCTGTCCGGAGAATTTATCCGGAGGCATTTTCCCATCGTCTGCCTCTAAGACTCCAGCAGGAGACCAGCTCTTCCTCAACTTCCAGACGGACTCTTGCTGTATTTATTCTTTTAAAGGGGCGACCCCCTCGCTGACTGACCCTACCTTCCTGATGATGAGGAAGATTTTTTTTCCTCTGCAGCCAGACTGAATACAGGGGCTCATTTTTAAACCTGAAGCGGTCTGAAGGGTTTTTGTTACCGCGGGTACTCTTCGGGCTGAAACACCTCAAGAGCCGCCACTTTGGATTCATTTTGTATAGACACTTTGATTAAATTGATTTTGTGAGATATTAATAGAAAATCAAAAAAAAGAGAAACAGTTCATGTGAGAGTCAGAGGCTCCTCCTATTCTGTTTTCATCGGCAGCATTCCTGAAGGGACTGAAACTAGTTAAGCTTCCAATCAGAATCTCGCTAACGTTGTTACTGTTAACATGCAAAAGAGACGCAGTGCTGAGTGCCTCCTGAAAGTCTTCCAACACAGGAGGTCGATACTTCAACATGTCCTGATTTGTTAAACTGATTTTGGATTTAAGCTGGATCTTCAAGACTGTTTTGTTTTGTATAGCACCAGTTTTTTATGGATTTGGAAGGTAAAGCCCCACCAATGATCATGCCACCTTTGTAAGAGGAAGGGGACCTCCCAGCAGATCCAAGCACAGGGAAGGGCCGCCCTGTCTTCCTCCTTCACCCCCAACCTGCCCCTCCCTGAGCCTGGTTCTGCTGAAGGTCTCTTCCTGTTAAAAGGGAGTTTTTCCTTCCTACTGTCACCAAGTGCTGCTCATAGGGGGTTGTTTTGACTGTTGGGGTTTCTCTGTATGATTGTAGGGTCTTTACAATATAAAGCATCTTGAGGTGACTGTTGTGATTTGGCGCTATATAAATAAAATTGAATTGAAATGTGGGGAGTGAAACCGAAATATTCAGTATATCATGGAAAGCCTTATTGCAAAAATTACAACAATAACTTCAATTTATGCTGCGCTTTTCAAGGGACCCAAGGTCGCAGGGGCCAGTAGTAGGAGTAGGGAGTGTCCGATAAGCAGCGGAGAACAAGGACGTCATTTGCAGGTGAGCAGGGTTTTATAGGAGACTCGACTGGGAGCCAGTGGGGGTGCATAACTAAGGGAGGGTTCAGGGTGACAGGGGTCTGATCATTCAGGACTTTTTAAATTAAATTCTAAATTTAACTGGAAGCTGGTGACGAGCTGCATGAGAATGATGATCTGCAGCGTTTTGGGTTCAATTGACCACCGACTGCTTCTGCTTTGAGTGTGAAAGAAATGCAAACGTATGAAGTGAAAAAAGTTGTTTATTGTGTTCAGGTTTAGAACAGTTCCAGAACATCTTTAGCCTATAAAAACTAATCCCTGAATACTGTAGCTTCATTTCCACCTAGCACTGCTACGCCACTTCTGATCCACGACGAACATCCAGACGTCACGTTTCCTCTTTCTTCACTTTAAACAGGCAGGCGTCAGTGACCCTGTTTCCTCACATACAGTTGCTGTTGACCTTTGACCCCTAAAGCTGCTGAGAAAGTGTTTAAAGCTCAGCCTTGAATTTATATTTTTTTTTTGTCCTAATTTGCCAGTTTTGGTAAATCACGGCTGTAAAACTCTACGATTACACATCAGTTCTGTATCAAAGCTACAAAGGTGCTACATTCTTGTTCAGTGTAATGGCAATGTGTCTCCACGCACAGGCTGCACTGGTCGTACCTGTCCAACAGGGGGTGCCAGCCCACCCCCCCAGAGTCTCACCTTTTCTCCTGCAGCTGATGAGCCAGTGCAAAGCTTTGATCCAGAGTCCGTTTCGAGTCTATAATAGGTTTACAGGTTGTGTAGCCCTTTGTTCCTGCTGCAGGCCGAGGCCGTGCTGACCCAACAGCAGCTGAGACACACTCTTATCCAAGTTAGTCTCTTATTCAAGTAAAAAAAAATCCTTTGGCTACCTGCTGGATGTTTAACTCTGCGCCTCACTGTCCCATTCATCCTGATTGGTGGGATTATCCTGGTTTAGCGCTCGAGGACCAATGAGACGAGCAGAGAGGCAGAGAAGAGAGACAATGAGAAGGTGATGGCTGCCGCCCCGCCACAGTCCTTGGCGTTTTCCTGTAGGGCAAAACGGGAACATTGTGTCATATCAGCATCTCTGAGGACATCAGCACATTTACAGATTAGTTATTAGTCTTAAAAACTGATTGTGACTATTTGATTTTTTTTTCCGCTCTCGATGGTCAGACTGATGAACCCCAGTTTTTACCATCAGTAAAGTGGACTTGCTCACATCCTGGCTGATACACAGATGTTGGCATGTGCTGCACTCTCGCATGCTCACTCTTAAATATCCTAAAATGTACGTTCGAAATTCATCATGTCAGAGATGCTGCTCAACTGGAGAAAACTGAGCTCAGAACAATGAAACAATGAGAACTAAAACGTACGCACTAAATCTCTGTGAGCCTCGTTTGTTCTGCTTTTCATTATTTTCTGCTACGTTTAACTGGTGGATGCTCATTTAGACATGGATGGCTCCTTTGTTCAGCTGCTTCCTTTAGGGGGATCATCTGCCTCCATCTCACCCCATCCCAGCATCCTCCTGTCACCCTCTGCTTATCCTCCTCCACTACATACATGAACCTCCTCTGAGGTCTCTCTTCTTCCTCCCTGCAGCTCCATCTTCATCCTCTTTTCTCCAGTATATCCACTCTCCCTCCCCTGCACGTCTCTCGCACGTTGTCTCCAAACTACTCAGCCTGAGCTGTCCGTCTGATGGACTTGTTTCTAATGCTGAGCATCTTCAGTTCGACCTCCTGTCTTTGTGTCAGAGCCACCGTCTCCAAACCACCCATCCACCCACCTTCCTAAAGGGATTAATAAAGTTTAATCTAAGCACAGCAGGTTTCACTACCATCCTGGAAACCTTCCCTTTCACTCTGGCTGTTCTTCTGTCACAGATCACCTCTGACACTCGTCTCCACCTTGCTGCACCCTCTTTGGATGGTTGACTCCGGGTATTTAAACTCCTCCAGCTTCACTCCCTCTGCTCACACATGTATTATGCCCTCCTCCTACTACCAACCCTCCTTTCTCTCGAGCATTCCTCCACCTCTCCTCGTTTCCACTTACTTCCTACTCTCACTACAGATGATGGATCATCTCCACAAAGACCATCAGCAGCTTCATGGTGTGGCTCACAGATTTGTCCTTCTGTACTTACTACAGCTCCTATTAAACTGTGTGTGTGTGTGGGGGGGGGGTATTATTTACAAGTGAACCGTTTTTTACATTCAGTCTTAACAAAGGAGCTGATCTGCTGCTTTTCAGCCGGCTGAAGGACAGAGTTGCATCAGTCCCCCAAGACTTTCATAACTGATAGAGCTAAGCAGGACTCAGAGTCTTTTTATTTTACTGACACACACACACACACACACCCCTTGTTGGTGTGTTGTTGCTGTATGTCCGTTTGTCCCATAAAATCACTACACACTCGTATTTGTGAAGTAGAGTGACGGTGGGGCTCAGCACTGACCTTTGGGTGGTAGGAGTGGCAGGACTGGGGGCGCCGCCGCACCTTCTGGGATTTCATCCTGTTGCACTTCACTGTGGCGTTATGTTCACAGATGTTAAGGCAAACGTGAATGACTGCGGATTGACATTAGCTGACCTGGCAATAAAAATATAAATCTGGAGTTTTGAAGCGCCGGCTCAGAGCAAACAGATGCTACCAGACTGCTCACATAACCTATTAACTTTCTCATCCCCAGCTGTCATTTGAATGCATCACTGATCTGAGGCAAATAAGGAGATTACGGCACAAATGTGAACCGTCTCCCTGCAGTAACTGTGGCCGTGTGCATCCAGCAGGGGGCAGCCTTTTACTGCTGAGGAAGGATATATTTAATCTCTTTGGGCTCCAGCGGGATGGCTCCATACTGACGGGAGCAGTCACAGTAGGCCTGCGTGACAACCAGGACCAGGTTACTGTCGGGAATCTGCTGCACCACAAACATCCTGAAACACACACAAGCTCACAGTCACTCACTGACAGCCATCAGACTGACTGCTGCAAATTTACACTGATCACACTCTGAAGCATCACATTAATCTGATATCAGAGTAATTAAGCTGTTATTAACTGTTACTCCGTTCTTTGTGATTTCATCATCATTCATCGGATTTATGAGTGGTTTTAATTTGACTAAAGAGCGCATTAACAGCATGAAAAAGGTAACTGGTCTTTAACCTGTGTGTGTGTGTGTGTGTGTGTGTGTGTCATACTTCTGGCAGCGTCCACACTTGATGAGGCTGTTGGCCTCTCTGACGGACGGGTCGTACATGAAGCCGGGGTAAGCCGTGTCACAGGGCTGCAGCGCCTCCAGCTTCTTCTGCTTATGAGCTGAGAGAAAAAACACACACGTTACTGAGCATCACCACACCTGAGCCGGCCTGTGACGGTGTCTGCGGGCACGCTGTACTCACAGGTGTGATAGCCCGCTTTGGCTGAAGTGATGAAGATGGATCACGGTGTCGACACAGACAACACAGCGGGGTGATGAAGGTGAGGATGGTGAAGGAGAGATGATGATGAGATGTGTAATTTGTTAATGAGACATAAAGAAGCAATAAAAAGAAACGAGCATGTGTTTGTTTATTCTGACAAAAATAACTTTTCTAATCGTCCGTTCATAATTTTGATCTGCTGATGTTTCAGCTTCTGCAGAGACGACACCTCCACAGGTCTGTGCTCATTAACATTGAGTTCATCCTGGGGGGAGCCCGACTCTCCATCTCTGATGTCAGCATATTAAAATGGATCCCAGTAATGGACAGACTGACTGCAGACAGCTACAGCATACTGCCAACTATGAGATGCAAGTTCCACAATTGCGCCTATAAAAATGATCAAAAACGTATCAATCCTTCTATTTTCTGCTCTTTTTGCCTCACTCTCCCCGACCACCTTCTCTAGCTCTTCCACGTGGACACTAAGCCATTCCCGAGCTAGCTAGAAATAATCTAGGAGGAAAATCGTGGTCACAGCGGAACCATCTGAACTCTACGCTGAGCTCCTCCTGAATGAGTGGCTGCTTCATCCTGTCTCTAAGGCTGAGGCTGAGCTCCCCTCACTGCTGGTCTCCCTGGCAGAAGCTGCTTTTTTCAGGTTGCTCCCTGGAAGTCCCGTTCACAGTGGACAGTGCCAATATGATGCAACTTTTTCCTGTGGAGGATCATCACCATGACCCACAAAGAGCCTGATGAGTTCCACCAGAATCAGAGTCTCTATGCAGAGTTCTACTGTAATATTCTGTGCAAGCATCAACCTGTGGGGCTGAACATGAAGCCAATATGGCCCGCTCTCCTTTTTACTTCCTGGGACACTAAAACTGGCCAAATGTGATTAAGTGCATCTCAGAGAACTTTGTGACTGCTCGTCAACCTTGACATCGATTTGGTTTTGCAGCAAAACACCGCAGGGGCAGCACAGAGGTCAGTTCAATGATCATCTTACCATCCACAAAATAATCAGAGTGCCAGAGACCACAGAGGTTAAAGTCCAGCAGGAACCTGACGGAGACACAAAAACCGCTTGTTAAAGGCAATAAAAGCTCCTGACAGCAGCTGAAGGGGAAACGGTGACGTGATGGAGTCACAAAGCAAAAATGAACTCTGTAAAAGACCTTTGGTTCAGTGATCTAACAGCGCTCTGTAAGTACCATCATTTGGTCTATTTTTACCTTTGAAACTCTTTCAGTGGGGAGGAGGTTCAGCTAATATGATTTATGCATATTAAAAATGTGAACCACAGCACACGGGCTCATTATCCACAGGTTGGATTTACACCCCTAAAGGATGAAACCAGCAGAAGTCTCATTGCACATTAAAGCTACCTGCAGAGCCTACAGAGCAGCATTAATAGCACGGATGCAGTTTTATACTTTAATATCTGAAGGGAATACAGCTTTCCTCTGTACCTTTACCGGAGTGTTTATCTGATTCTACTTTATTCCTCTGCACCACCACATTTACAGTGGGAACACGTGTCTGACCCATTTACATTACATTAGTTATATTTTACATAATACACAGTCTTCTTCTTTACTTGTATTTGTGAGATCTCTTCAGTGCAGGACATTTTAATCGTGTCACTCTTTTCGATACTTACATCAGAGCGTTGGAGAAGAACCATCTTATCAAAGCCACGATGCCGTAAAACGGCTGCACGAGGGGAAGCAGGAAACACGGAGTTAAAACTTTATGAAGAATAAATCAGAAAAGTCATCATGAGGTTACTTTACTCTTTGGAAGTTACCTGTGCCTTGGTATTTAAGAAATATATGATAGGTAATAATGTACATTAGAAGTAACCCTCTGCTGTCATCAGCAGTAAATGTGGTGAAGAGCAGCGACTCACGCTGAGCAGAGGTCGAGCGCTGCTGGCGTGATGGTGGCCGCTCTTACACATGGCCTGGTAGTCGAACAGCGACACTCTGGAGACAAGCGATCAGGTTAAATTCTGACAGGAAGAAAGCTGCTTCTGTTCTTCATAGTTACCAACATGTTGCTTTAAAATGAAAATAAATTGGTGGAAAATGTTAGTCATACTTTTTAAACATTCCCATCTTGATCAGCGACGCCATGATGGACCCGTCTATCTCGCCAAAGAAGCGACCGATCTGTGAAAGAAGACAAAAAGCCAGCGGACTTTTTGTTATTACAGTGTTGAGAACTTGGTAACAATCAACAACAAACTAGGATAGGCTCCATTAAACCGGCCCCTGTGCTGAGCATCAGTGGTACCTGCGAGGTGAGGCGTCTCTGCAGAGCCCAGAGGATACTAAACCATAACATCCACTCCAGGCAGAGCCCACTCATCCTGCTGCCGTGTGGCAGCTCCTGCTTTATCAGCAGACTTCAGAGCAGGTTCTTTCCTCAGACCGTGAGACTGAATCATCCTTCACGCTTTGTTTTAATGTCAAAATTCTGTTTTGTAATTTAGGTTTTTTTTTTTTTGTATATTTAACAGAATGAAACTATCATTGCTGTGTGAAAAATATTCCATTATGATCACGAATCTCAGAGCTGCACTGGTTTGAAACAGGAAATAATAATCCTGTCTTGAAGTAATATCATGCGGACCCATCCATCCACCCCGACCTCCTCTTTTATCCCTGTTATGGTTACCATGGTCACAAGAGGGTGCTATTGCAATAAAACAAAATCATGGGTCATAATCGTGCAAAGGCAATGAGGCTCTACAGAAATGCAGAGCAGTAATAATTTACCTGCTAATGCAGGCGTGCTGCATGCACCCCCCTAAAAATGCCCCCAAAGGCTCAAAGTAAATTACCGTCATGGCACTTTAGTCAGTTTGTGGAGAATATAAGTTATGTAAGTTATATAATGTTAATATAAGAGGATTAGTCAGCAGGTTTGGATAAAGACGTGGATGTTTGAGAGAGATTTAAAATCCTTGCTGTGTTCAGCCTGAGAGTCTGCAGTGAGTCGGCTCTCTCCGGCCTCAGCAGCAGAACCGGAGTCTGAATTATTCAGAGCGTTTTGTCTCAGCGGCTCTCTTCACGTTTACAAGCTGCTCTCTGCCCACACTTCATCTCTGTCTGGACGGATTCTCCCAGCAGCCTCGGAGGATTCACGGCTTGCTGAGTGTTAGCAGTTGGATTTGCTTACACATGAAACTTGACCCTCTGTTTTCCTAACAGCAGCAGTTGCAGCAGAGGGTAAACACATTGAAATAAACATAAAGCGATATGAGTGCCAGGGGCTGGGCGGGCACACAGCAGCAAAGGCAGCCAGCAAGGTTTTAGTCTCCTTACTGTCTCTGAAGGGCTTCAACCAGAACCAGTGACTTAAGATTAACAGTGTGAACAGAAAGACCAGAAGAACTCATCATCTCAACAAGCAGGAACTTCTTTTTAAAGCAAAATGCAATGTTTGTCAGAGCAGCTCTTTCCAACCACAAAGATGCAGATCTGTAAGTTCTTCAGTCCTCCACCCAGTATGGTTTCATAAGACGAGCAATAGCATGACTGCTCTGTGGGTACCACTCACAGCCATGGGGTCTTCAGTGTGAGACGTCTGCATGTTCCCTGCATGCTTGCAGTGGTTTCCTCCAGAAGCTCCAGCTTCTAAAAGGTTAACGCTGATTATGGAGGCCAAAAGGAAGCCTCTGGGGCAGAAAAATGAAGCCACTTATTATCCATCACAGCTAATGGAACATCAAGGATGTGAGGGGAACGCTTCATGGTGGATGGCTGTATGTGAACCCAGGGGGTAATACTGCAGTGGCAGGAAGTATTTTTAGTTTTGTGTATTACAGTTTAAAGTGTGTGAACAAAGCAGCAACCAACAGGAACCTGCAGTTCCTCTAATGTCCACTGGAGGCTGGCTCCAAAACCGAGTCAGTCCCCATGTTAAAATGCCCAACGCTAGTGTTTGTGGAATGGCACGACAGTTTTAGACTCGATGGATAGTTTTCCTTCAGTAACAACTGCAGCGGGAAATATTTTCTTTTTCATAAGTTTCCCGGGTGAATTCTGAACTGTACTTGTGTTAACGTCACTGTAAACCAAAGATGGAGCAGCGATGAAGTGCAGTCTCTGTCTGCTCAGTCTGACTTATTTTGGTTTTCAGAGCAACAAAGTTTAACAACACAAAACACAGAACAACAAATTACACATTTCAAGCCAGAAAAACATCATAGTCTCAAACATATGCAGGAGACTGCGATGGGGATATTTGGAAGAAAATGGATGGATGCAAGAAAAGCAGGAAGCAGGCAAAAGCTGCCACAATGTAACAACAGGTGTTGATCTGGATTTCAATCCCATCCAAAAGGCCTGTAAAAACAGGACTGTTCCAGGGAGGCGCCACCTCATCACTTTCTGGAGTTAAAGGACCGAATGCCTCAGGACCTCTGAGGTCTTCTGGAGTCCTCAAGTCTTTAGCAGAGCTAATAGCATTAAAGTTTAACTCGGCATCAAAGGGTAGAGGTGAGACTGATGTATGCAGAGTCAAAACAAAAAACTAATGCTACTGTTTTAGTGTAAGTAGATTCCAGTAATTAGGCTTACAGGGCTGCTAGCAGGCTGCAGACTCGTTAATTTCTATTCTATTTCTATTCAATTTCGAACCTGCCCTAAGCCTGAACACCGGACTCTCACAGCAGGTGCTCAGACAGGATCATTGATCACTCGGATGTCTGCACACGGCCAGCACCACCCAAAACAAGCCTTCTGTTTTGCTTTGTCACCCTGCTGGCTACACCTTCTCTCGCTGACCCATTTCTTGTAGTCAGCACTGACTTAATTTTTCTGCTGATTAAATATTTACCATGCCCTGCAAGGCACTACGTGCTGCACCTTCACACCACAGCGGCTTCAGCATCAGGGAGGATTCAGGGCGTTTCCAAAAACTTCCTGCAAATCCCAGAGCTCAGCAAAACATCGAGGAAGTGGTTTATCATAATATCTGCTTAGTAAGAGCACTGGGAATGCAGGAGGCATGCAAGTAATGAAGAATGAGCTGATTCTGGCTTTAGGGTTACAGAATATTTTGCTGCTGCATGTAGATGATGTATCTCCTGTTAATCATACTTGAACAAGACCACACAAGAACAACTCATTTTAATTTCAGAGCAGAGGATTCACTGCTGCTCCTCAGATATTTCACCAGTTGCACCAAAACACTGAGATTAAAACCTCCTGATCGCACTATTTGTGTTAGCTCAGTTCTTCTTGTCCTTACACAACATTAATCTCATAAGAGAACAGATGCATTACCAGATTTAGCTGCTACACAGTTTCCATCTGCCCTCCCTGGACAGGTATACAGTAAATGTACACTTTAACACAAATACATACACAGGGAACTAAATACAAGTAGGATGATGTCATTATGTATATTATGTATACATAAATGGCCTAATAGTGTGGCCGCACCCACAAACGAATATCATAAGACAATTTCTCCATCATTCAGTCTGAGGACTGGGCCATCTGTATATTAGCGTCACAGGCCTGTGTGATCATTTCTGAGCTTTACAATCAGAGTGTAAAGCTTTGCTTACTGCAGTCCTGCACCCTCACGCACTTTGCACCTTCACTTTGTTCTCAAAGCATGAAGGAACACAGTCATCAATAACTTCAAGTTTGAAGGTAGACCTTAACTGCATTTTAAAAAATGCATGTGTGGCTGAAGCTTGCGTTCTTCTATAAACAGAAAGCTACGAAAGAACCAAACCTTCACACTGGCTTTATAAAGAAGGCGTAAAGCAGGAGTGTAGCTTCCAGGAGTGCAAAGTGCAGCCAAGAAGGAAGAGCCTTAAACGTACACTCTCTCAGCAGGGGGTGACTTCTCCGGCTGCAACGAGTCTTGTATAGAAGTGTATAAGAAAACAGCTTTCATCTCTCTGGCTCTATCTGTGCACGTCTCACTTCAGAACACCAAGATCACAACGACAAACCAGCTCGAGGCTTCATTACGAGACTTCACTAACCAGTGTGGTCTCTCAGTCCACCCCAGACTGCAGATAAACCAGTCAGAACTTCCTGTTTCCCGTCCCCTGGAGATCATTTATTAATGCATATAAATACAATAAATACATATAAAGCAACTAGCAAATGCCCAGATATGCAACTAAAGATTGCTCAAACATGATTGGTCATTAGAACTCAAGTAGATTAAAAAGCTGAACCACAAATTAACATTTAAGCAGAGCGGCAGATGTGGGTGCGGCTCAGTGTGACGGTATACATTGAGTGTGTGTACGTATGGAAGCTCGGTGGTTCCAGGATTAATCCTCAGTAATGTGGCTCTTAACAGGCTGGGTTAATCCAGAGTTAATGAGCAGCTGTCAGATGGACAGAGTCACAGTGCTCACATTTCTTCACAGCATGGCGCATCATTTTGCAGTGACATATGAGCGAGATGGAAGGCCATCAGTACCAAGAAAAAACACTGAAAAACCCACCAATGGGTATTTATGAAAAATAATTAGTGATGTGGGGAAGGAAAAACTCCCTTTTAACAGGAAGAAACCGGGAGCAGAACCAGGCTCAGGGAGGGGCAGTCATCTGCTGATGGGGCTGAGGGGAGACAGACAGAGATTAATAATAACTAATGATTAAATGCAGAGTGGGGTATAAACACAGTGCATCATGGGAACCCCCCCAGCAGCCTAGGCCTATAGCAGCATAACTAAGGGGGGGTTCAGGGTCACCTGATCCAGCCCTCTCTATAAGCTTAAGCCTATATAAGCCTAATCTTAAGAATAGAGTGGTGTTTACGCTCTTCGCT